>PVIJ01012003.1:0-51884 GCA_004024925.1 Scalopus aquaticus
ATAAAACCACATATTTATGGACAACTAATCTTCGACAAAGGAGCAAAGAATATGCAATGGAACAAGATTAGTTTGTTCAATAAATGGTGTTGGGAGAACTGGACTGCTACATGTAGAAAAATGAAGATAGACCACTACCTCACACCATGCACAAAAACCAATTCAAAATGGATAAAAGACCTGGAGATAAGACCTCAAAAATTTCTTAAATATTTATGCAAAATTCAAAATTCTATAATAAATGGGACTAAAATAATTAAAAGCCATTTAGTTTTTCCTCTTTCTTGGGTATTTTTCCATTTATGTTTCTCTTAAAATAACTAAGCTTGTCCTGTTTCTCAGTCATCCTGACAAGTGACTGTGGGTGTTCTCTGTAGTGTGTGTTCTCTCTCTCTAGAACATAAAATTAAAAGTTAACCACAAATCAAAGTGGTATAATTTTTCATGGTCACTGCTTAGAACATCAAAATAAATGGAAAACTCTTAACTCTGGCCTAGAAATGAATTATCTGAAATCCACTTTTTGTTGATATGGCAATAATAGTGATATTTTCATTTTCTAGGCCAAGGAATGACAAAATGTCCTGGAATGTATGATTATTCTCAGGACAAAAATTTGCTTCAGACTTGGAAAAAAGCTCAGAGATTTTAAATCTTTTTTTTTTTAATGTTAAAAAATCAAGGGGTTTCAGAAGTCTGAATTTATGAGCTAGTAGCATACTTGAAAATAAAAAGTAATGTTTTAATATAGACTCTACTATTCCAAAATCTAACTAGATGCTTGGAGCTTTATTTTTTTGTGTAAGTAAATATATTAAGACTGGGTTATATAAAATCTACTCTAATGTTAGTCTAACATTAAATAAATCACATTATTTACATCTGGAAAACTTGCATTTCAGGATATAGTCTGTGGCTGAACTTCCTGGCTGCTTCACTTCAGACAGATTTGCAGTCTTCCATCATATCAGCTCTAAAGTCGCAAATAATACATGCATTACATTTCACAGGATTGTTGTAGACATATGAAAAATTTGTAAGGTAAGAGTTGTGCATAATATAAAATACTCTAGATCTATTGCTATTATGCTTTTTTTTCCTCACTGTCTTTTTCTTGTCAGATTCCCAAAATGTCCATTATATTATATTGCTTTTATTAAATATTTAAACCATTTAAGAGCCTTACTAGTTGATTCAGGTAATAAGTGCCAGCTTGTTTTTGTTTGAAAGCTCTTAAATGGTGGAATCAGTTAGTAGATGTCATCCTTTGAAATGGAATATTGTCCTTTAAGAAAGAATTCATGCAGCTCCCAATCTTCACTTATTACCTTTTTGGCCTAGTTTTTGATATATTAAAGTTCATTTAACTATCTTCCTTACCATTCATACAACAAAATTTTATTAAATGTCCTGTTACATTCAGACAGTAGTTTGCATGAAACTCCCTAAATTCATAGGGGTCATGATTTAATAGAAAAAAAGACAAGCAAACCACAACTAAAGTGCAGTGTCATCAGTGCTAGGATATATGTATGCAGCAGGGGAGGTGACTCCACACTTGAATTTTTAAAAGTGAAAGACAGATGCACTTAACTAAGTGAAGCAATAGGGTGTGGGGTAGGAGTGGTGGGATGAGAAAGTTCTGTGAAGGCAGGAAATAGCATGTGTTTGCCAGAGGGAGGAACATGTGTAATAGCAGAAATGACAAGAAAGAGTCTTTCTTCCTGAAGAATCACTTTAATACTCACCTGCAAGATTCTCTTCCAGTTATGAGGGAGAAAAGAGCACATTTGGGAACTTTGAAAGATCAGTGAGGTGGGGTGCAGGATGAAAGTCTCAGTATGGCTTGAGCAAGACTCAGAAGAGAAGCAAGTGGAGGACACATCATGGAGTGCAATATATGCTGTGCTGAGACATTTGAATTTAATTATTTCAGGTTATGAAGAGCTATGAAGAATTTTGAGCAGGTATGTGATGTGACTGGGTTTGGATTTTATGAGCATTAAAAACAGATAGTGATGTGGGATGTGGATTGAAGGGAGCTAGAGGTGGAGACAAACATAATGACCTAGAGATTCCAAGAAAAAAAAGTGAATTGGAAACTTGTCAGTGGAGACAAACTTCAGAGACTCTCTCAGAAGGTAGGCACTGTCTCCTTTCTTAAGAACCATCAATGTCTTCAATTCTAATAAAAATAAAATCCAAACCTTCATGCTCATAAAGTCTCTGCAAAACTTGGCTTCTAAGTGACAATAGATGGCCTTCCAGCATAGTGTCAAAAGAGTGAATGTGTCTATATTAAAACCTGAGCTTACAATTTTAGTATCTATGTGACCTTGTATAAATTACCTAGCCTCCTTGTGATTCAGTTTCCTCATTCCCAGAATGGTAAAAAGTATATAAGATAAATATGAGTAAAAAACATTATAATCCACTCAAACTTTTAGCACAGTAATTGGGCATAAAAAGCACTCAGTAAATGTTAGGTAATGAAAACAGACCATGCCATTCTCTATGCTCACTCTACTTCACTCTCACTCTTGTGACAGAGGGTCCCAGAATGAACTTTGCAGTTTTGGAGAATTAGACATTTTTATCTTTTAGCCCAGAACATTCTTTTTCCAATAGTCTGGTCCCCTTATTGTGGGATCCCCAGCCCCCACCCTGTTCCCGGGATTTAGTTTTGGCGCCAAGTTCTGGGTAAAGTTAGAATGTAGAGGCAGGGACCCTCTTCCGGGCCAGAAGTCCTAGCCTGAGGATATTCTGCTGAAAACAGCAGGCAAACATTATGGCCAGACTATCATAACCAGACTGACCACTTCAATAGGAAGTTAATTGTAAATAGAATTAGAGGTAGGATGCTTTGGGTAATAGCAGCTTTCGCTGTTCCCTGCCCCCTAGCTTCTGAGAGACCATGATGCATTCCCAATCCACATCCCCGCCTGGCACCTTCCCGCAATTTAAGCCCTTCTAATAAAAATGTGAGACTGGGCCAGAAAGGCTGCCATTTCTCCAGAGATGTGAGCCTTGAGGCTGCATCTACAGAGGGGTCATCCCTCTAGGTGACCCTTTCTCTTTCTCTCACTACGTGGACTCTTGAGTCAGTCTTTCTTCGTCCTGTGCCACTTCCAATGTTGCTGCCCCGCGAGGTGACACCTTATGTCTTTCCTCAAATGACTTGAAGACTACTTCCTCCTCAGAAACCTTCCTTCAAAACTCTGTGTATATAATCTATTATTATTCTCAGTCATGGCGACCTGGTTATAGTCTTCATTGCATTTAGCAAAAATTTTAAATATTTAGTTTATTTATTTGCTTACTTATTAATTATACTTCTCCCCAACTAGACTGTAAACTTCACGAGTGTCCTATTCTGTTGTGTAAGGATTTAAATAACCTTTTCATTGATGCCAAGTTAAATAACTTTGTATCCACTTATGTCAGCAGTAGGTTTCAAAATGTGTTAAAAACAGAAAAAGTATAATACAGAGACTGGGAGAATGGCCCAATATAGAAAGATGGAGTAATGAGAAGTAAGGGAGAGGTTATCAGGCATGATGAATATGAAGAGCAAAATTCAGGGATGAAGAAAAATGAACATTTCAAATTTAGACTCATTCGTGGGCACAAGTCAACTGTAGAGAAGACATTTGGGTATTGGGCTTAGCTTTCCAAAGAGAAGTTTACATTCAAGATAGAACCAATAGTAGTAGTTGTAACCATAGTAATAAGTTCATTGACCTGAACAGAGCAGTGGACAGAGACTGGAGCTTGGTAAGGAGTCTCAGGGAGGACTGGTCTTCAAGATGCAAATGGAGGGAGACCGAAAGGGAACTAGAATGATAGGGGAGCTTGGGAAACAAAACAGTTACAAGCAGTGTCATTCTGAAAGATAACCCGGCAGTATTCTAGATTTTTATCTCTTTCTGTTAATATCAGAGATTGAGCTCTTCATGAGGCATCACTACTTTTCTTGGAGGCCACCCTGTCCTCAGGCAGGCACATTCTTCTGAGCTTCTTTCTGCCTTGATCCCTGGGCATCCTTGGTCCTTACCTTCCAATATTCTTCCCCTACATTTCATTAGGCAGAATTCTTAATATTATGAAGATTTTAGTCATGTGGTGCAGAGACTTCACTTTTAACTCTAAAGTTTCTTCCACTTGTCTCTAGAACATATAATAGAAGTAGCTGAGATATCTTCAGGCTAACAGTTTTCCAAGTGAGTATTAAAATTGATTCTTGTTGGGCCTCAGTAGTGGCACAGGGGTTTAAGTCTCAGTGCTATCAAGCTATCACCGGTCACTGCTGCATGAGTTTGATCCCCAGCCACGGAGCTGACCCATTATGGCGCAGCATACCTCTCCTGTCTTGCCTGCTGTTTCCTCAGCAGTGTATTTCAGTAGATCTGCCTGTTCTTCTCCCCACTCTGTCTCTGATGAATCCCCTTACACATACACCCTGCAATTTTGACCTACACCCCAGTTCTTGTATACATAAATTAGTAAAAAAAAAAAATTAAAAATCTTTAAATATGAAATAAAATTGACTCTTGTTACTGACTTTCTTTTTTTTTTTTGGTTGTTGTTAACCGACCTTTTTTACCTATCACTGAGAGAAAACTGGCATGGACACACAGTGTATGACACAAAAGGATGTATTTGATGGGCTTGTTGGTGGCATGTTACATGGAGCTAGAGGAGTTGAAAACAGGAAAGCCAGCCTGTAAAGCTGGATTGCTAATTTTTGTTAGAAAAAATAAAAATATGTTGTTATGAAAAAAGTGAGATTCTTTTGTTAGGAAACTTTCCTGACTGTATGAAAACAAATTGTAATTTTTAAGTAAGTTTGAAACAGATTGTGAGGGAAGAAGAGAGGGTTATTCTCTGGCAGGTTATCTGCTTGTTTTATAAAAATACACTCTTTGAAACCTGTGAAAGAAAATCTGAAATCAGCTTGCTGCTATTGGAATAAAAAATTTTTATTAGTGAAAACAAAAGCCCCACTGCCTCTTCTATTCCTCATGTGTTCCTAAGTTTATCATCACTGGCAATGTTACATGTTAACACTTTATCTTATAAATGATTTTTTAGCATTGTATATGTAAGAACTGTTACCTAAAAATAGCCCAAATCACTATGCAGCTTCAACTACTAATTCCAATTCAGTCATTCCTGGAATTCTCTTTGGATTTGCCTAATTCAGCCACTGAAGGAATTAATTGGAGTACTATAGGAAAGGCAGCAGAAGAGACCTAAGTATTTAAATAACTTTATATACTCAAGATGATTCCTGCTTAACCCTTTTTTGTTCCAGCTGATCTCTTCTTATCCCTTGTTCTTAAATGCTTGCGCAGACTAGCTTTATGCTAGCTACGTAAGTCACCAAAAATAAGTGTGGGTATCAATAAAGAACAAAATTAAAGAAAAATGAATAGCAACTAAAGATATTGTGCATACAGCTTTTTTTTTAAGTCAAGATCAAATAAAATGCCCAATGCTTATTATATGAAACCTGGAGAAAATTTTTGACTCAATAGGCAGGAAATTAGACACAGGATTCAGGTATTGTTAATGTGACTTTCATATTTGAGTCCTGGCACATTGTAATAAAAGTCACTTCTCTGCCTCTCCTGGAATCTAGCTTTTTGACATTTTTGCTGAGCTACCCCTCTATCATTTAGTCATTCATCCTAATAGTCTACAGCAGCACAGAGGCCACATCACAAGGTACAGTCTTTCTGCTTCTGTAAATGAGTTCAACCTCTTCAAAAGCCACTCCCTTTGTTCCTTGATTTCTTTTTGAGCTCCTAGCAACCACCATTGTGTCAGATTCTAAATTTAGATGCATTTCATGCATCTCTCTGAATCTCCAAATTATACTCCATCAGTGCACAACTGAGATTAAACCCTAGGCTCTTCAGTCTGTATAGAACTAACTACTGTACACTTATTTCTTTATGCATGGAAGCCTTACTAAAGTCAGTGCACAGGAACAAAAAGGCAATGCTGAGATCTGTTACAAATGGTGGAACTATTAAATTAGTCATTTGTTACTTCCCGAACTTCCCTCTTTCCCCTCCTCTCTGTCATTATGAAATCCTCACAGTAAATTCTATACTGAATTTCTCAGCAGTCTCCTGCAAATAATAATTTGTGCTTTGATTGGCTTATGCAACCTAGTAATTTAAGTCAGTGAACTCTCTTTTGCAAAAGTTCACAGGGAAGCGAAGGATCTACACTGAGTTGTTGGAGAAGCACTATGAGCATTTAAACCTATAGAGATTATGTCTGTTTTTGATAGACTTTCCCATTCTTCTCTGGATTTCCCACAATCTTATTGTCAGGAGAAAATTTGGAAGAAATGTGATACTGAGTTGAAAACCGGTAGACACAGGTAAGTTACAAGCCAATTATAATGACTATAATGCAAATCCTGATATTTGGATTTTACTTTTGGAATGCAGTTGCCTAATTTAAGCTTTGATGTCGAGGCATCCACTTCAAAGATGACTTCCTTGAATAAACTAATTGCCAACCAAATGGTAGATAAATAATCAGACTGCCTCCTGTTACAAAGTCTCCTTTGTTTTCCAAATCCAAGTTGGTTTAGATGACTGACATTTCCTCCTATTTCTAGTATTCTTTTTTTTTTTTGTCTTCCCAAGCTTAAAATTCCACTGTTACGTTTTAAATTTACAATGAAGAGTGAACCCCTAAAAGCCTAGACCTCCCCCATTCTTGACGCCAATGAAAGCAAAAGTCTTCAGGCCTGTGGTGTGCGCATGCTCCCTCTCACCTTGCCCATGATCTCGCTGTGACCCAGGTGTGCTGTGTAATTTCCAGGTCTTATAAGTAGTAAGTCGGTGTCTGTCTGTCTGTCTGTCTGTCTGTCTCTCTCTCTCTCTCTCTCTCTCTCTTTCAGTTTTCTGATAGCTATTGCTGAAGGGCATCTTGAAATGATAATAAGAACCCCAAGGGCAGATTCAATAGTTAGATGGACTTAAAAGGGAAATGTCTAAGGGAAACTCACTGGGGCCCAGGTGAGTGCCCCGAGGCATTTCTAGGCCTTTCATTATTATCAATAGTCTGACTTGAGACTGGCATAAACCACCAACAAAAGTGTGAAATGCAGATGCTGGGCAGGTTGTTTCTCCATATGCTTCTTAGACTTCTGCAGAGTCCACTCCAGTTGTGCTCATAATTATCTTAACTTCCCTTTCAAGAGTTATGTACCAGAAAGGACTCTGTAGGGCTACCATTTCCATATTTTTATATCTGTAAAAGCTACAATAATCTAAAATCTCACTCTTAGGCGTTTAACAGAAATTAGTTCCAGCATTTCTACATTCAGAGGAATAGAAAACTCATTGGTAGTTTCTTTGATCATCTGATTGAGCAAGTAATTATGAAGCAAAGGTTAAAAATAAATTTTCTGGAAACCTGACGAGGTAGCCTTTCGAAATCAGCAACTACAACAAAAGTGCTTCTTTATGCAGTGGCAGGTACACAGTTTGTTCTTATTAATTGTTTTGTAAATTCATAATGTTGTAGCACATTGTAAACCCTGAGTAAACTTGTGTTGACTGGTGGAATTATAAAATAAATGCATTTTGGTTGCTAAGGTAACCAGGAGTGCATGATAAGTGCACAGGTAGTCCCTACTTCACTTCCTCTTCACTGACACACTTGATTCTTCCAAGTTGACATCTGGTTCAGTGACTGAACCCTCAGTGTTACATTTTTCTTTAGATATAGTTCCATATATATATATATATATATATATATATATATATATATTCATGTTATATAACATGGTTTCATGTTATGTGCCTGCACTTTACTAAGATCTGGAGCATAAAGAAAAACTATGCCCACAAATACTGCATAATCTAAATAGAAGATGTATATAGTAAAAATAATATAGTAATTGGAGTAAAACAAATTAGTAACACTGGACTCGGCACTCTAGGGGGTATCATTCTTTCTTTTACCTATTTGAAAGCACTTCCTAAGCTCCTGACATGGAAATAATGATTATTTTTGAGTCATCCATTAGACCATGAGCTCTATGAGGGTGGCATGGAGACGCGACCCAGGTATTAAGTGTATTTCACTGCATCTGACATCTTCATCTCAACAGACTTATGATTATTATGGTGTGATCATGAGTCTTTATGCAAGCAAGAGCTATCTAGAGTTGTAATCTTTGAAAACTGGGGGCTAAAGGGGACTGTTTTAAGACCCTGTATTAGATATCTTGGATGTATAAATGAAGGAGAAAAGTCAACTTTGTTTATGATACCTGGGCAAGCTTTATAGTGGGGAAGATGGTTAAACTACATGTCCAAAGATAGAAGATACTTCAGGATCTATAAAACTAGCATACAGAGATATGGAAACATGAACTCCCCCAATGTCTGACATATAAACGGCTCACTAGGACTGAAGCATAGGGCATATTAAGGAAATGTTACCAGGGAATGCACTTCATTTGGCAGGTTGTGAGGAGCCCATTTGTTGAACTTAAGGATTAGAAATAACAGAATTAGGGGGCCTCCCCGGTGGCGCAGCGGTTGAGCGCTGCATGGTGGGGCAGACCTCTCCTGCCTCTCCCGCTGCTCCCCTCAGCAGTGTACTTCTGATCTGCCTGTTCTGCTCCCCACTCTGTCTCTGGTGAACCCTCTCGCCGCCCCACGCTTCTGGCCTGTACCCCAGCTTGTATGTAAAAAAATAAAATAAAATAACAGAATTAGATTAGTGCTTCTGGACCAGAACCCTTCCATCCATTTTGTAACAATAACTCCCCTAGACTAAAAATTAGGACTAAGTAGAATTAAACTGTAACTACCCTTTGTTCTCTCTTCCTCTTACTCATTGCTTGTGATTAACTTTTAACTTGCAGCAAATGCATTTCTTTCCAACTGCATTGGAAAATTGATTGTGTGACATTACAAAAATTCTGTGTGTTCCATTGAGGTTGATAGAAATGTTAAAACAAACATCTGTTAATCCTTGCAAGATGAGGACTCCAAAGAAGACACTCCCTTCAGAAAAAGCCAAATGCTTCGACTTTTGATGCCTAGGCTCACCGGCCCCTCCTGGAACCTGGAAATCCAAAGCTCCCCATTTCCTTCACATCCTGCACCCCTCACCATCTTCCCACTCTTTATGTAACCACTGCACTCCAACCATTCAGGAGCCATTTTTCAGTGTGCCATTCCTGCCGACTCCATTGAGAGCCACAGCAAAAAGACATCCTCTGTAAAAAGACATTCTTGTGGTTCAGAATTTGGCATTTTTGGCAGTGAGTCAAAGTCCTGATTTGGACATTTACATATGTAGTATCAGTTGTCATGTGATCAAAAACTATGTATAGGAATGTCTTTTAATGCTTTTTATTTTTATGTTCTACCTTTTAAGGAAAGTCTTTTGTCTTGGGTTTTAGCAGCAGGTCACCCTAAAGCAAAGATCTGAGTAAAAGGAACTTTTTAAAAAAAAATATATATATATATGTATTTATCTTTTTAGGTGATCTCAGAATACTACCTATATGCGTTATCATAGGGCAACCAAGAGTTTATCATGCTAGTTTCCCCTTTGAGTACCTATAGACTGATTCCCCTGGGGAACTCTGAGAGCCACTGTAAAATATACATTTATGAGATTTTCTAGCTGCATTATTTGTAATTTCGGCTTCATGAGCAGATGACAAAGTGTGCTCTTTTGGCTAGAAACAGACCCCATAACAACTAAATGTGCATGCTGTTGGGTAGCTGTCTCTGTAGTGGTAAGGGTACCAATATCGACTACTATAAGGATTCCAAAGATACACAGATGGGGGAAATACTGCTTGTATTTTTATAAATCCTTCATCATAGTTAGGAAACTGTTTTAAGATATATATTGCTTATAGCCCCTGACCCAAAAGAAAGGGTCCTTTGCCCCCTAGGGAAAGAATTCATCAGAGAGCACTGGTTGTAGTTGAACCAGGCAAGCCTTCATTAGAGATACTCATACAAGGGGGAGCCATTTTGGCAAAGGAGAATATAACCTGGCTCCCCAGAGGAAGTTAGGAGGAAATATTTAAGGGGTAGTTCCAAGTGGAGGGAAGGAGAAGAGTGTATTAGCTCCTTAGGCATGCACAGACAGGGTACATTCCAACTGTGCACGCGGGCTCTCAGCTTTCTCTGTCTAGGACATTGTGAGATAATCATTAGTCAGGATCTAGTGCATTTTATCTCTCATGGTGCCTCATGGTCTGTGTGGTGGGCCGCATTGTTTGGACAGGGCTCATCAGTCCATGATTAACTCATTTGTTCAAACAGGTATGGAGTACTCATCTGACAGGCTCACAATTTCTTTTACCTAGACTGTCTCAATATTACATCAGAAAGGCCATTAGCTTTGAGTGTCTTGCTTCTCTACATACTCTTTTACATTGTTGAGATCATAATATTTTTAAGGGATTTTCACTTATTTTAATTTTAGTTCATTCTCTGTTAGCTTCTGGGCATATATAATGTTCACAAAATATCACAGAATTTTTTAAAATTTATTTTTGATTATCTTATTTTTTATTAAGGTAATACTTGGCTACTCCCATCAGGTATTGCTGTAACTGGGCTGAGTCCAAAGTCCGAGGGGTTTGCTGTTGAGAATGAATAGTCCCAGGTAAACTGCTAAGTTTACATTTGGGACAGGGTTTCTGATAAGGGATAGAGGGGACTGAAGGAGAAAGATTCAGTCATCGTGATGTAGGAAAGCAGCAGCAGTCGCCATGATGTAGGAATGAAAGAGGCAGTCGCCACGTTGTAAGAATGAAAGAGGCAGTCATCATGCTAAAGCAATAAAAGAAGCAGTCATAATGTAGGAAAAGAAGAAACGTTTTAAAATCTTTACTGACTTTAGGACCAGCGACTTTGGAGGCTTTGCAAGTAGCCGAGCGACGGAAACTGCTCCCGGTTTTGTCTTTACTGCAGCTGAAGGAAGAAGGCAGAGGCCCGAAGCGGTCGCCTTCCTAAAATGTGTGAGTGCAGTCTGATGGGCCATCTGGCCGCTATAGTTGATGTTTGCAGTGTTGTTGGCCTGGTGCTTTGCTGGGGCACCATGGCAGTTTGGGGAGCATCTCCAGTTGTGTCCTGTGTCGTCCTTGTGAGTTGGAACCTGGCCTGCAGTCTGAGTGTTGTGTGTCTGCAAAAGACGGAAGATGACATTTTGGAATCGTGGCCTATTGTTTGGAAGAGGAGCTCCACATCAGCAGTGGCGGGAAGACGCCATCTTTGTTACTTTTCTGGGACTTAAAGGACTGGACATTGTTTTAAGTAAGGTAAACGACCATATGTTGACTTTCATAATTCTTTGCTTTTCCTGTTTGTTAAATAAATCCCATTGTTATTGTTCCCTAAGTCTGAGTAGTCTTGAAGTTGTGCGCAGGTGCAGAACCAAGATAGTAACCGGTAAGCAATTGGGGCACTGCCTTTGGTAATTTTGAAGCCCCGTTTTTCCTGTATCATTGCTACCGTAGTGCACTCGTCACCAAATCACCTATCATAGTCCATCTCCATAAACCATTGTGCTTCCTTCCCTGTTTGTTCTTATCCCTACTTCCACCTGCCCTTCCTTCTGCTTGTTTTAATTCTGTAGTCAGTTTTTAAGGTTTGTTTTTAAGCTTGTCCTTTTCTGAGTCTTAGTTTACTTACTTTAGCTTCCACATATTAGTGGCAGATTCTGTATTTATTTTTCTGACTTACTTCACTTAGCATAATCCCTTCCAGCTCCATCCATGTCGCTGCAAGTGGCATGAGTTTATCTTTTTTGCTTGCTGAGTTGTATTCCATTGTGTATATATAACACATCTTCTTGATCCACTCATGTTTGTTGTTTCCATAGTTTGGCTATAGTAAATAGAGCTGTAGTAAAAATGGGAGTGCACGTGTCCTTTCAAATTCGTGTTTTTGATTTTTTTTTTTTTTTTTGGTAGATACCTAGGAGTAGAATTACTGGGTCATATGATGGATCAATTTTTAATGTTTGGAGACATTTCCCAACTGCTTTCCATAACATCTTGCCAGTCTGCCTTTCCACCACAGTGTGTGGGGGGCTCCCCTTTCTCCACATCCTCACCAGCATTTGTTGTTTCTGCTCTTTTTAATATGGGCCATTCTCACAGGTGTAAGATGGTCTTTATTTACATTTCCCTGGTGATAAATGATGAGGAACTTTTTTTCGCATACCTTTTTGCAGTCTGTATGTCGTCTTTGGAGAAGTGTTTATTTCTGCCCATTTTTTGATTGGGTTATTTGTTTTGTTTTTGTAGAGTTTATGAGTTCTTTATATACCTTTGATATCAGTCCCTTGTCAGTGTATGGTGTGCAAATATTTTCTCCCATTCAGTAGGGTGTCTTCATTTTAGTTTTTCTTTCTTTTGCTGTACTTTTTGGTTTGATGTAATCCCAGTTGTTTATGTTATCTTTTGTTTTCCTTGATGTATGGGAGGAATCCTTTATACAACTCTTGTCATGAAATGTTTTGCCCATGTCTTCTTCTATGTATTTTATGATTTCAGGCCTTATATCCAAGTTTTTTTTTTTTTTTTTTTATCCATTTTGAATTGATTTTTGTATATGGTGAGAGCGTGGTCTAGTATCATTCTTTTGCATGTACCTGCCCAGTGCTAATAGAATGATTCTTGTATTGCAGGTGAAGAAATGGAGTTGAGAGACATTAGCTGCTTTATCATATGGCTATAACAAAAATCAGGTCTTCTGTGTCTTACTTTTTTTTAATTTAACCTCAGTTTAACAAAACAGGAAGCTAAACATTTAGTTTGTCCAGGTCCTCTTCCATAATGATTCGTTTAAAAATTTCATTTTATTGCATTTCAGAAATAATTTTCTATTAAGAAAGAAGATACCATGCAGAAAATTGTTTCTACTTACTGGGGGTGTAAAATATTATGGCAATGGGTATTGGATAGGACTCACGTGAAGACTGAATTTGGGAGAGTTAGATCATACTGGGAAGGGTCACTAGCTTAAGAGAAGAGTCATGTTATAGGAGAAAAAGGTGAGTTTTGTAGAAACTAGAGTTGGGTTTCAGTTGACACTTTGTATGCTGAAGGGTTTCTAAGTAGATCAGGGTATATTGTAACCAGACACTGGAAAATATTGAAGAGATAGTTTAAGTAATAATGGGGTCAGAAACTAGGTAGGTAAACTGAAACAAGAAGATGAGTAGGTGGTTAAAGTTTAGAGCACGGGAAGTAAATCAAAACCAAAAGTGTGTGACAAACTAAAGGCCAGTCATTTAGATAATTGGTCTGGGCTGTAGAAAATGAGATTATATTTTAGAAAGGACAGAATTTGGGCAGATCATCAGCTACAAAATAGAATTTAAGTTCTTACAAGTTGATCACCTTTGGGAACCTTCTTAAAAATCCTCCTGCATTTGATCAGACTGTTAACAATAAAAAACATTTTATGTAATTTTTCACTGTAAATAGAACCTTTAAAAATAAGTTAACATAATTACTGCCAGCTGCAAACATGCACTGCACTTTTAATAAAGAGAGGAGACGTTGGCTTGATTTATGGACGCCATTATGCACAAGAAAATACTCAGGGCAGACCTGAGTCCAGCAAGTGTTTTTTTTTTTGTTTGTGTAATCCCACAAACCATTGCAAGTCTAGTGAGATAACCATTGTGAGGCAGGTGTTACTAGGTTGGTCTGTCATTCTGAACACCCTAAGAGCATTGGCTGCAGCATACTTTTGAGTCACTTCATTTCAGATAGTGTTAATTTGTTTAACACTGAAAGAGAGAAGAATCTTTAATTTAGGACTTGAATATGATAACAGAAGGATTAGTCAAAAATTACTTAATTCAAACTATAAAATGAATTATTCATAGTTTACATAATGACTTAAACATGAATACACAATAAATTATAAAGAAAATGCAATTTGGTTCTGATGCTAGTTTGCAATCTGTCTTTATCAGGAAATTGGTGAAACAAGCAGTGTATAGTAAACATTCCTGTCTTTTTCTTGGTCTAGTTCCAGTTTACCCACCTTGTTCTAGTTTGACAGTCAACACTGCTTTCTTTGGCTTCTGCTATTCACAAATTACTTTTCTCTTTTTTGCCCCATGTATTCTATGCCATACAGGTTAGAATAGTCACGTTATTTTTAATTTAAGTTTTTGAACAAATTATAGAGAAATCTTGGTGCCTGTTTGCAAATTGCTCAAAGATCAATAGTAGTTCTGTCTTCCATTTCTATTAGTTGTCCTTTCCTCTCTTTTGCTTCATTCAACTTCTTTTCATCGTTACCTTCTTTTTTCACTGGTGGGACATAAGAGACCTGACAAGTGTACAGAAGAAAAGTTTCCAGCTATTGAATTTTTGAGCTGCTGGTATCTTTTCTTCTGATTGTAAAACTTTAAGAATGATTTACTTCCTACAATTTCCCTGAAAAAAAATTATTCAACATATAAATATAAGACATATTTTTCCAGTGTGCGTCGACAAAATCTCTCTCTGAGTTGTATAGCAGTGTTGGAAAAATGAGATTAGCACTTAATTTTTGGTACACAGATAGCATTTCCTGGTTAAATATAATCTGATAATTTCCCTCCATCACTTATAAAGCATTGTAGTTTCTAGGACTCATGTGAAAAAAATCCCCTTAGTAAGCTCATGGTTCTATTCTTTGACCCAATTTATATAGTTCTCTTAAGTTTTTATGGGCTGAACATAAATTGGAAGACAGGTAACTCTACATTCTGTTGGTTTCCAAATTCTTCCTGGTTAAAAGAGACACCTCACATCAAAACAGCTCCCTTATTAAAGAAAAGTTCAAACTGAGTTTAGTTTGAACTGAACAAAGAGGTTCATCTTCAGTTAGACAGGCCATTACTTGAAAAGACAAAGCTGAATTTATAGCTAAATGAAGGATTTTGTCTTCATCATATGGCAAATTTCAGGATGAACCTTGACGGTACAGATCTGCTGACAACTAACACAGGGTCACTGAACAGGATCAATGTTTCTAGAAGATGTGTTCCTTGATGAAGAGGCTATAATGTAGTGATTCTATTGCACTTGGGAAATTTTATTGTGTCTCTTCAGCCAGAATGCTTAACATATGTGTTAGCTTTGAAGTGAACATGTATTATTATACTTTAAATCCTGTTTCAAGTTATAAAGAGTTGATTCTCTGGATTCCAAGTTACATACCTTATAAAGTTGAGAATAAGTTAGTTTTCCTAGTGATTTCTTTCTAAGAATTATCTCTGTGTGCAGATTTAGCCTAAATCCACAGTTCATCTTTCCCATCCCCAGGTCTTAGGTCCTCTTGTTGTGGACATGACACAAAAATAAATGAGCTGTTCCTCCCTCTTTCACTTCTATTATCTTTTTTTAACCATTTTGTTCATCTGAACTCCATTATGTCTTTCTTCTTTGTCAGCGGTGCCAGAGTTCAAATTAGAGACATGAAATTGACTAGAGACTCTACTTCATGTCCAGAAGTACATTTGAGACTGACAACTCAAGTTACAACTCTGCAATGTTTTGATGTTGACAAACAAAATGGAAGAAGTCAAAGGATTAAAAAAAATCTGGTGTAAATAAATATGAGTTTATTTTGAAGCAATGAAACTTTGCATGCTTGAAGATCAATAATTGAAAGATGACTAATAGGGTCAATCCATAGGGCAAAAAAAAATGTTAGATTCCTATCACACTGAGTAAAATAAAGTACAGGTGGGTTAAAAGATTGGAATTCTAAACCCAGTTTCACCATAATTAAACCTGATGAACTTGAAAAAGTGCCTTAACATCCTGGACCTCATTTTCTACTCTATAAAATATTTAATCCTTTTATAAGCAGCTAGCACCTAGCCACATGTGACTATTGAGCAATCGAAATTTTAGTGTAATTTGAGGTAGTCTTTTCACAGTGAATTTGCAAGGCTTAGTACAAAAAAAGAATGTAAGTATATCTGTTATGTTTTATGTCAATTGCATGTTGCACTGATAATATTTTAGATAAATTATGTTTGATATTACTGTATCAATCAAACTTGATTATCCTTTTGGTTTTGGTTTTGGTTTTTATTGAAGGAACATTGGTTTACAATGCTGTATATGATATAGGGGAATAGCTTCACATCTCCTCATATGTATTTCACCCTCCACCAAAGCACACATAGTTCTTTACCACAGATCATCAGACTCCTTTTGAATGAAGCTAAAAGAACAACTGACAATAAAAGTTAAAGAATAGCTGTAAGGAAAAGGTAGCCGAGAGACACACAGACTGGTCCCTAGAAAAGCCATAGAAGAGATCAGACACCTTACAGATCTCTCAAAAATGTCTATGAAAGAAAAGTTTTGTATTCTCTTATCTTGATAATAATTACTTTTTAATATTTATAATAAAACATTGGCCATTTAATACTAAAATTAAAAATAACAGTATAAATGAGTTTAAAAGATCGTTGAAGAATATCATTATATATTATTAAATGGTGTATGAACATGTTAATGTGATGTTGAATTTGGTTTGCTAGTATTTTGTTGATAAGTTTTATGTTCATTATGTTCATCAGAAATATTGACTTGTAGTTTTCTTTTCCTGTTGTGTCCTTATCTGGCTCTGGTATCAAAGTAATGTCCATGCTAACTTGGGGGGAGCTGCCACTGGCAGTACTCCTGGTTGGATGGATCTGCTGACTGAACTCCCTGTCCAAGCAGAACCACAGCTTAGGATCTCTTCTCTTCTAGGCAGATCCTGTTGGTTGTGCTCTGTGATTAGGTGGGGGCTCTGGATGGGATTTGCAGTCACCTCATTTGCAGAATGTGTTGCTGCTATTAGGACTCTGATTGGACAGAGCTACTGCCCCCTGATGACTGAATGTATTCAGATGGAGCTACTCGCAGGGCTTCTCACTTAGAGGCAGCCTCCTGTGCTTTGCTAGGAGCACAACCTGTGCTCTTTTGTTATTTGAGATTCCTAGGTTGGATTTCTCAGAAAGCCTCAGTTCAGAACCCCCACTTGAACTGCATGGTCCACTGGGGCTGGACCCATGCTCTGTGATAGGGGAGGGTTGTTTAGGCTTTCTGGTCGGATGGAGTCATAGGCTTCGCTTGGCAATTGGCTGGAGTCACTGTCTGGCCTCTCATCGTGGGTGAGGCCTTGGGCTCTATTCAGCAGTCAGGCAGAGCTGTGGGCTGGCGCCAGAGCTTTGTAGCACCATTAGGCTGGGTTCTGAGGCTGGATGTCCACACTGGGTTATCTTTTCCCACTGGAGAAACTGTAGACCTGGGGACTCCTCTTGGTGTCCTTTGTGCCTGGGGAAGGGACAGTGTAGTCAAAATGAAATTGTGCCTTTACCCTGCTGATGTAGTTTTTATTTTCTGCTTCAGCCTCACCCTCAGTTTCTCGGATTTTCGTAATGGTTTCTAATCTGTGATAGTTGCCAATCAGTCTTGTTGTGAGGGCAACAGAAGTTGGGAACTACCTATGTTGCTATCTTGACAAAATGTCACAATATTAAATATATTTTTTGATTACTGATTACTGATTACCAGGTTGTATTAGTCAATTTATGTATACAGTTCTAATCAGTAATTTATAGTAGATTAAATGTGATTGTCATTGTTTATTTTTATATTCAAAACCTTCATTGTATTATTTTTATGTGCTCAGATTCAACTTAAATCATTTTAACCATTCCAATAATGGAGCCCTATGAAGTCCTGTACAGCCTACACCCGAAAAGCCCTATTCACAATTAGCCAATAACTCAATCATAATTCCTAGTGAGCACATGATCCCATAATATTAAGTTACAATTTAATCAGAGCAAGCAAATAAGTAGATTTTTGTGATAGGTACACTGTGGGGAAAAGATCAGATTCTGCCTACCTCCTTAATAATTGATTATAAAGTTTAAACATTGAAGATATGCCTTTTAAAAGTAGAACCTTCAAGGGACCAGTGACTCTTATTATAAATTAGTAAATTAGACCTATGTGGGAAGATTCCCAGTTTTCTGTTTCCCCTCCAGATCTTTTTTCTGCCCTTCTCTGCTCTGTTTTCCACAGAGGCTGACTTGTTTGAACTCATCATATGGTCTTTCTAGCCTCTGTCCTGTGGCCAGATTCTCCAATGTGAAATACCTGGAGTTCAGTCACAGGCAGGAGAGTGAAGTCAGGGTTCTTAATTCCCTAGCCCCGTCTCTCTGCAGGGCTGACTGTTTTTGATAACAGAAGGTCTCAGCTCCTGCCAACCTGTCTATGAGGATCTCTTTCTCACACTGTTTCCAAGATGTGTTTATTTTCTTCTTCCCGTTACTCTTTTTAGGGTGAGGGGACAAACACTGATACTAACCTCCAGGTAAGGATCTTTTTGCATTTACTACACCTGTCCACAATCAAAAAAAAAAAAAAAGCTTTATTGAGCTATAATTGAGATGCAAAGACGCACAAATATTTAATATACAAACTTGATGAAATACACACAGGATGATATACAATGGCAAGCAGCCATGATGCCATCACCATAAATAAGATAATCGATTTATCTCACACTTCTCAGAGTTCCTTTCCTCTTTTATTTGGTAAGCACACTTAACATGAGAGCTATACATGTTTAACACCTTCTGCCATGCACAATATCATATTGTTAACTACAGGCACTAGGTTGTACAGTAGGTTTCTAGAATTTACTCATCTAGTATAATTCAAACTTTATACTAATTGAATAATAATTCCTTGTTTGCCTTACCCTTGGAAACCACTACTCAGTTTCTATGAGTTTGACTATTTTAAATACCTCATATAAACAGAGTCATGCAGTTACTTATCCTTCTGTGGTTGGCTTATTTCACTTAGCAAAATCAGCTGTGTTTTACACACTGACAATGTATCATCTGAAAATTAAATAATATCAAAATACATTTACATTGATATCAAAGACAATTAAATACTTAGAAATTTAACAAGGAAGTAAAAGACATACAGTGAAAATTATAAAACATTGGTCTAACAAAATTAAGGGAGACACAAGTAAGTGCAAAGACAGGTCATATTTGTGGACCAGAAAGCTTAATGGAGAAAATGCCCTTACTGCCTAAAACTATTTATAGATTCAGTGCTTTCTTTGTCAAAATTCCAATGGCATTTTTTACAGAAATAGAAAACACAATCCTGAAATTAACATGGAACCACAAAAGGCCCAAACTAGCAAAGTAATCTTGAGAAGAACAAAGCTGGAGTTATCACACTTCCTGATTTCAAAATATATTATAAAACTATGGTAAGTTAAATAGCATGGAACTGATTTAAGATAGACATAGACCAATGGAACAATAGAAGACCCAGAAGGAATCTCAACGTTATATAGTTAACTGATCTTTGATAAGGGTGCTCAGAACACACAACGAGAAAAGGCGTGTCTTTGGTAAACACTATTGAAAAAAGGGGATGTTCACATGCAAAAATTGACGTTAGGCCTCTATGTCACAACATACACAAAAATAAACTCAAAATGGATCAAAAACTTAAATGTAAGTACTTAACCTATAAAAGTCCTAGAAGAAAGCATAAAGGAAAATCTTCATGACACAGATTTTAATGATTTCTTGGATATGACATCAAAGCACAAACAAATGCAAAGAAAAAAAAAAGAAAAAACAAGAAGAAAGAAATGGAATAGTGGGGCTGTGTTTTGCAACCATCCCAGGCTGGGTAGGTTCACCGTCAGTTCAGACAGCTTAAAAGAAAACCTTGGTGCCTTTGACATCATCCCCACAAGTTTTTTTTTGTTTTTTTTTTTTTAAAGATTTATTTATTTTTGCATACAAGCTGGGGTACAGACCAGAGGTGTGGGGCGGCGAGAGGGTCAACCAGAGACAGAGTGGGGAGCAGA
Organism: Scalopus aquaticus; assembly: GCA_004024925.1. Lineage (NCBI taxonomy): Eukaryota > Metazoa > Chordata > Mammalia > Eulipotyphla > Talpidae > Scalopus > Scalopus aquaticus. The sequence continues at coordinate 19,935 of PVIJ01012003.1, forward strand.
ACAGGCAGATCAGAAATACACTGCTGAGGGGAGCAGCAGGAGAGGTCTGCCGCACCATGTGGGATTCTCCCTGGCTGGGCGTTGAACTCGCATCGCGCGCTGCCGACAGCTCCACAGCACAGCACTTAACCGCTGCGCCACCGGGGAGGCCCCCCACAAGTTTTTTAATAGTACACAGGGGACACAAGCCAGCAGGACACAAGACAGGGACTTGGGCCCCCCTGGAAATCTCTGTAGGCTTTTCCCGCTGGGCTGTCTCTGGCATGGCCTCATGTTCTCCTCCTCACAGCTGTTGCTCATCCTCTCGTAACCTGTCTACTGTCAGAGCCGTCCTCCTGTCTCTGAGTGATGCCATCATTATAGCCTCGGCCTCCAGGCTCAGGTGTGCACACTTACGCGTGCTCACACCAGTCTCCACGTGTCGTTCACCATGAGGCATGCGTACCCCACATCTATATCCCCAAGCACCTCCTGCATTCAAGGGCGCAGGTGATAGCCACAGAGGCCAGCAGGGTAAAGGCCTGACCAATCTTCATTTACCCCACAGACTGCATCAAGCTAAATAGAGATTCTGTACAGCAAATGAAACACAGAATCAAAAGGCGACCTCTGGAACAGGAGAAAGTAATTGAATTCTATAATTCTGATAATATAAGCAACTACTCCAGCTCAAGAGCAGAACCACAAATAATCCAATTTAAAAATGGTCAAGGATTTGAACAGATAGTTCTCCAAAGAAGATATACAAATGGCCAACAGATACAGGAAAATGTTTAGCATCATTATCAGGGAAATGCAAATCAAAAGTAAAGTAAGATATCAACTCACACCCATTAGGATGGCTGTTATTTTTTAAAAATAAATAGGATTTGGCAAAGTTGGAAGAAGTTGGAACCCTGTACCTTTGTGGAAATGTAAAACTGGGGAGTTACTTATGGAAAACAGTATGGAGATTCCTCAAAAAATTAAAAACATAACTTTGACATTGTCCAGGAACCCCAAATCTGGGTATATATCTGAAAGAATTGAAATCAGGATATTGAATAGAGACCTGCATTCCCAAGATTCATGGCAGCATAATTTATAATAACCAAGATATAGAAACAGCCCACATGACTATTGAGAGTTTTGTAAATTCTCCTTAAATTACCCAATTTAAATATTTCATTTCTTTCCTTCCTAAACCCTGAAGGATACAAAAGATATTAGAGATGATGAGAAGAAATACTCTTGATATTTTAATTTATTAGCTACGTAATTTTAGGCAAAATTATTCAGTTTCCTTAAGTCTCACTTTCATATGTGTTAATGAGGATTATCACTCCTATATTTGATAAAAAATTGACCCTCAAAAATGTCTGGTTCTTCATCTCCACGATCTATGAATTGCTATATTTCTTGGCAAGGGTGAATTCAGGCTGTAGCCGGGATTAAGATGCTAGTCAGGTGAATGTAAGTAAACAGATTAGCTTGCATTATCAAGGTGGGCCCAATGTAATTACAAGTGTACTTAAATGGGGACAGCAGGAGGGTTAGTACCCAAGTGATATGCTGGGAGAAAGGCTCTGGTCGCCATTTCAGGCTTTGGGGTTGGAGGAAGAAACCACCAGATAGGAAATGTGGTGGATGAAGAAACAGTCTTCATAAACTTCCAAAAGGAGCAACTTCCCTGCTGATGATTTCATTTTGGCCCACTGCAGTTTGGACTTCTGACCCCTGGAAATGTAAGACAATGAATTTTTATTATTTTAATCTGCAATGTTGTTTTTTACCATGGTAACTTGTGGTAGCTTGTTACAGCAGTAAGATTAATAGAAAACCATTAATGTACTATTGGGACAGTTTTGAGACTTGGTTGAAATAATGTAAAACAAAGTGTTTGAAAACTTGAACACAGGACAGCTGCGTTTTGAGTCTTTTAGTTTCAAAACAGTAACTCTCCTAGCCACACCAGTCAGCTACGGGGAGCTGTGGGAGAAGTGCACTTCTGCGGTGGGCCAACTTTCATCGCCTTGCATAGCATTATGGCTCAAAAATGCAGGAAAAATGTTTGCTGTTGTTTTGGATTCTGTGGGGAAAAGCCTCCCATTGACAGTAAATCACCATACTGGTCTGTGAGAATGACCCTTTTATTTACTGTAGTCTTCAGAGAAACTTAAGTTGTGGACTTTGTGGACAAGCCCTCTCACCAATTTTATTGGCTCAAGATAAGCACCTCACTGTATCCAGCAGGGTGAGAGATTTCTGACATCTGAAAAAATTGGTGTTGAGCTGATAAGAATATCCTGGTTACTGTCTTATTACTAAACAGCAGTAAATTTGCTTCAACCTAACTGGAGTGGAATACCGTCTTGTCACGTAAAGAGAGATTTAATAATCCAAATTCCATAGTATTTATTTGAGAATTATAATGATTCTTAAAAGTCTATATTTTAGTGGCAATGATTACTATTCCAATTTAAAATTAAGAAATCTCAATTTGGATTGAAGATGTGCCCCCAAAGTTTATGCATTTTGTGTTTTTTGTTCGTTTTTTTTTTTTACCATTTTTCTTTGTTACTGGCTGTTTTCACATTCAGAAATATCCCCTTCATTCTAGAATTGGCAACAAGTGAAGGTATACAAAGCCTGTTAGATGTGTACATTTGTGGTAATTACCACACTTCAAATCATTTACATAAAACTATGTTCATTCAAATGGACTCTTTAATTGGCGAGTAATGAATATAGACTAGAGGACCCATTTTAATTTATGGTCATGGATGAATGTTAACTCAGGATTTGTGTTTATAAATACACATTTCTCTCACACAAAGCAGGATGAGCAGACATGTAGGAGGGCTAGCTAACCAGCTGCTGCAAATGTGGGCCCTTAGGGCCAGATTACAGAGGCTGGATGGACTTGCCTACTGCAGGCAGGTCCAACTCCTGCTTGGCTTCCCATGCTGAAGTCACTATCTTTTAGGCTGGCATCCAGGCTTGACATCATTTATCTACATGAACAGGTGCTCCCATAAAATGAACCACATAAAAAGCAAATGCTATGGCAGGGCTCAATGATTTCCCACTTGATGTTTTTGTAGCAGGTATGTTTGGAGACTGGCAGGATTTCTCAAGAAGTTGAACAGAAAACATACAGAGATCAACATTTTCCAGTGCAGAATAGCTGAAAATTTAGACAGTTTTATTTTAAATAACTACTTTAAAAGGATATCAATTAACCAAATTCCTTCAATATGATTTAGCCTGAATTTTCATGGTGTCAATATTTGTTAGTAAGTGATTGATATTTGGTAGGGTGTTGGAACAAAAGAACAATGGGTGAAATGCATTTAAAAATGATTAGAATGTAAAGGGAATGGAGGAAAGGCTGCAAGAAGGGTAAATGGAGATTTTTCCAAATGGAAAGCAATGTGTTTAATGCAAATCAATTGGCTTCGTGGCTCTCACTTTTGCCAAAAACGGGTGACAGATAAGATAAAAATCCCTGGAAACAGTTCAAGAGATTAGGGCTATATTTAAAATGAAATGAAATTGTAGAATTTACCTAGTATAGAACAACAGTGATTTATAAGACTGAATTTGAGGATTTTGGTTTGGTTTGGTTGAACTCTCACTTATTTTAAAATGTAGAATATTTCTGGATTAAAAATTTTAGAAGACTGAATTACCAGTTTAATACCTACCCAATCTGAAAAAAAAAAAAATTTCCAAGGCATATTCTGTTCCTCTCATTACATCAACTCAAAATGCTAGATCTCATCATCTCTAAGAAAAGAGGACAATGCACTATTTCAGGGGTTAGAGACACTTAGAAAATCAGTATGGCATTCTTATATCATCACTTTCTCACTGTCAGTTATTACAAAAATGAAGTATCTCTTAGCGGGGAAACAAAACAAAGTACCATCCATATTCCTTAGAAATAAATCCCCTAATTTTATTTTTAAAAAGTGATTTTTAGATTAAATAAAAGAATAAATACAAAATAAATCATATAAAAAAGTAGAAACAGTATCTCTACATCATTCACATAAATTATATAAGTGAAATGTTTACAATAAATGTTAACATTATTTTGAATCTTATATTTGATTTTAGTATTTTAAAAGTATGTTACTAGCTGGATGGTATACCATATGTATTCCACTTTTTAATCTGCTATTGGCACTAAACTGTTTTTTGAAAATATATTTTATAATGAACTATCTAAGGTTAACCCCTCTCTCCCAGAATTGTTCATTGGCAGTTAAGATAACTTAAATACTGCAAATGTTTTCTTACTCCAATATTTTTATTTTTATTTTCATCCAGTCCTTTACAATTCATTTTCTTCCCCTCTTGGAGTATTAGCCAAATCTCTCAGAACACCTATCCTTTCTTAAAGGAAATAAAGTTTGAAGTTGTTATATATAGCACAGTACAAGTTAATTTAAAATAGAATAACTTTTGATTAAAACAAAACAATTATTTGCACAGTGTTATATTAAATACTTATAATGAGAGTAAATGGACAACCAGAAGCATATAGTCATGAAAATGGGGCTTCATTTGGTTAAGTGCTAATACTGGTATTCTGGTTTTACATATACTGTCTTGTTAAATCAGCCTAATTGAAACATATTTTATACTCATGTTGTTTCATTCAAAAAATGTCCTACAGGTGAAAAAACAAAGAGGAGTGATTTGATGTCTACTTTCTGGAAGGTGTTAATGGATACGTCTTAAAACATTTACCTTAGATAGCAGCCTTTTTCATTTGCTCTGAATTCTTCCTGACACTATATATTGCTTTGATTCAGGGAAGAAAAGTCTGGTGTTCACTTTTGTGTGTCTGAGCAAGAAGCTCAGTTAGTGATGTCATCAGTACACCAAAAGCAATTTTATATGTTTAGGTGACCTCTTATAGTTGATCAGGAGAAATCATCACCAGTAACGGAAAAGTCATATATTCAGTGAGCATCTTTTTATCTATCATAGTCCCCACTCTTTTTATAGATTAAAATAGCAATGATATTGTTTTACATTTGGCGATCTGTCTGATACATTATGATCTTAATGTGGTCACAGAAGTGAAACCTTATAGTTTACATATCTAAATACATATTTTTATTTCTAGCACTGTAGTACTGCCATGAGAATATGGAAATGATTAAAATTCTGATTATTAATATGAAGCAAACAAAAAGAGCATCTTCAAAATTAAAATTCAGAGAGAAACTGAATCCCCTAACAGTGTATTCATTTATATTCAAAGAATGCTAATAATTTTCGGTCTTTGTGCATGAGATCTAAAATTCAATCAATAAGACACCTTAATAAAAGAAAACAAAAATGAAAAAGAAAAAAATGCATTTTTCCAGGATAACCACTTGCTGCTATTGATCCAGAGTTCGCTTTAGATTTATATGCATATTATTGACAAACTGCAGGTGGAATCTTATAGATTTATCAGTGTAAATATATCATCACCCAATGTTTGCTGTGGGCTATTCTTGGTTGTAACATGAGAAAACACAACTGTGTGATAATCATGCTCCAACAAATAAGCAGCTTTGGTGAGGTGAGTCACATCTCTGTTCATTGCCAGACAAATACAACTCATTTGCTAATCTCACGTGCATGGTGCTTTCTGCACTGCTGCTATCATACTATCCATGTTCAATATTAGTTCAGGTTTGGGATTGTAAGATATTATTTCACATATAAAGGTCAAAAAATATGTAAGCAGAAAATATTACTTTTGCAAATAATATAAAAATGACTTGGATTTGTATTTCTTTATCTCTTCTGAATGTAGGGAGTTGGTATTGGGAAACTGAACCCCCAAGGGCCAAACCAGAGTTTTAGAAATAACTGGGGTGATTGAAGTCAGGGAGAGATCTTCCATGTGCTATAAAGTTTCCTACAACACATAGAGTAGAGACAGGGACTTCTTTCTGTTCCTGTAATTAAAGCTTGCTGTGTCCTTATGGTGTAAGCCTTACACATATTTTCGATAGGAAAACAGCATGCTAAAAATCAAGACCCACAATTTTAGTGTGTCTTCATATTTGATGGCCCTACTACCTTGTTGACTCTCCTTCCCCATGGCCCTAGTGTTATCTCTCCAGAAAGACCTGCACACAGTTCTCTCCCTCTGTGTTGATTGTGCCAGAAAATGACTGTTCTTTGTACTTCCAATGATTCCCCAAAGTGAATTCTAAATATACACATAACCCACACATAATCATACCACTCCAGATATATTTCACATATTTGGAGAAAATTCATCTATATTTTCATGATAGCTGATATAATAGATTTGTATTCATGATTAGCCTTGTCATATAGAAATTTGATGTGCTTCTTTTAAATGAAAAACAGGGCCATATAATTAATTAGGTTAAAATATCCTTGTTTAGGAGAAACATTATCCTAAAACTAAGAGAATAAATCCCAAACCTATCTTGCCACTAGTGTTCTTCAGTATAACTAAACCTCACTTTCTTCTCTGTCAGGTAGAAAAGTTGGTTTCAGTGGTCTGCCAGGTGCCACATCCAAACTCAGTACAATTTTTATTGAGGATTTGGCCAAAGCATAGTCATGTTTCCAGTAGCTTATTTAAGATAAAAATCTTTTATGTCCTGACCTTGACAGGTATTTCTTCAGGCCTCTTTATGTTCAACTTCTGAAGGCATTAATAATATGAAATATTCCATAATAGCTATAGTCTACTTTAGACAATCTACGACCATTGACATCATAAAAATGTAAACGTTCAGCTCTTAGAATCAAACAGTATGTTACAATGAAAAAACATTTCTAACAAGCTTGAAACAAATGGAAGTGACACTATTTCAGTAAATACGTAAAATATATGTACCTATATACATTGTTCAATGTGTGTTTTGGAGATAATTAGAGAGGAAGTGACTAGAAATAAAGTCCAAAAATCTCCAACTCTGTCTACTCCCTTCAGTTTTTTAGTCACAAGAGTGAAAGGATGAGTCTCAATGAGATAAATAAGGCTTTGGTTATATTTGGAAGAGAACCTGATGAATTCTGGGGACTTAGAAGTGGTACTTTGGGCATATCTAAATCATATTGATAGGATTACTTTTCTACTTTTGATGATTGAGAGTCCTGTTAGTCTTGCTGTTTTGAATTTGCCTCTTAACCTCAAGTGTTGTAAATGGTGGCTGAATAACTAACAATAAATGCTTGCTAGAAGAGAGATGAAGTCCTAAACCATCAGTTATTTTTATTTAAAATATGTCATGGGGGAAAAAATATGTGGGTCAGAGAATATCAGTGTTGATATTTCTCACATATATAAGGTAAAAATTAAAGAGGGAAGAAAATATTGCTTAAGTAGCATGCTCTTAAATTTCACCTTTCTGCCTCATAAAGGACTTTAAGTTACAGTCTGCATAAACATACTTAAGCTTTTCTTAGGTCTAAGTCAGAATTATATTGGTTTTGGCCAAACTTTAAGCAAACCTTTAGAACAAAGAGATCTGTTTTGGTATCTAGGATCAATTAGAAAAGTCAAGGCAGATTCAAGTAATAATGAGTTTGTGAATATGAGAATGTATCATGTTTCTCTATAAATCTTAATGAAAATTGATTTTATTATACACAACTGTTTTGGGTTTTTTCCTGCATTTTCTTATATCATCGTTCATTTTTGTGTAGTAATTGATTACTCCCCTCAGGTAAACTCCCGTAGTTCTCCCAACACCATAGCATAACACCCACAAACCGTCATCATAATCCCTTTTGCTCTTCCCTCCCATTTTGACCCCTGTGCCTCCCCTTCCCTTGCTGTATGCCTCAGATCTGTCTTCAGCTTGCACATTTTGTCTTTTTTCTGATCCCTTGTTTGGTTTCTCTGTATTCCACATATTACGTGAAACTATCTGATACTTTTTCCTTCTTGACTTCACTAAGATTAATCCCTTCTAGCTACATCCATGTTGCCACAAATGGCATGAGTTAATTTTTTTTATCTGAGTAGTTATCCATTGTGTATGTATACCATAACTTTTTTTTTTAAAGATTTATTTATTTATACAGACAAGCTGGGGTACAGGCCAGAGGCATGGGGCGGCGAGAGGGTTCACCAGAGACAGAGTGGGGAGCAGAACAGGCAGATAAGAAATACACTGCTGAGGGGAGCAGCGGGCGAGGCAGGAGAGGTCTGCCGCACCATGTGGGATTCTCCCTGGGTGGGCGTAGAACTCGCATCGCGCGCTGCCTACAGCTCCACAGTGCAGCGCTCAACCACCGCGCCACCAGGGAGGCCCATGTATACCATAACTTTTGATCCATTCATCTGTTTTTAGCATTTAGACTGTTTCCATATTTTGGCTATTGTAAATAGTGGTGCCATAAACGTAGGAGTGCATTTTCCTTTTGAATTAGTGTTTTGTGTTCTTTGGGAAGATTCCTAGCAGTGGAATCCCAGTGTCATATGGTAGATCAATTTTTAGTGGTTTGAGGAACTTTCATACAGGTCTCCATAGTGGCTGGATCAGTTTATATCCCACCAGCAGTGTAAGAGGGTTCCTTTTTCTCCACATCCTCGCCAGCATTTGTTGTTTCCAGATTTTTTAATTTGGGCAACTCTCACTGGTTAGGTGGTATCTCATTGTGGTTTTGACTTGCGTTTTCCTGATAATTTGTTGTTGAATATTTTTTCATATGTCTCTTGGCCATTTGTGTTTCTCCTTTGGAGAAATGTCTTTCTTAGCTTTTCTGCCTGTTTTTTTGACTGGGCTATTTGGTTTTTGTTGTTGTTGTGTAAGTTCTTTGTAGATTTTTATCATTCCCCTATCCATTGTATGGTGTGCAAATATTTTCTCCCATTCATATGGATGTCTCATTTTGGTTACTGTCTCTTTTGCTATACAGAAGATTTTTAGTCTGCTGTAAGCCCAGCTGTTTTTATTCTCCTTTGCAAAAACGACTATTTTGGAAGAAACCTGAAAAAAATTATAGTTATGTATGTTTCGCAGGTTGTACTGTTCTATAATTGTTATTGCCAAATATTAGCTAAAGTACCCCCAGGAAACATCAAGTGGGTTTAATTAATATAGCAAAAATGAAAAGCTGTGATGTTTCATAGGTCATAATATGTATAAATGTAGAATTACAGGGATGCATGGCCTCTGCATTTGTCCTGAAAACAATGATCTGAGACTGGAAAAAATGTAAAACTTGGTAGTAAGTGATCAACTAGGATCATTTTTAATTATTCAACATAGCAAGAAGTTTTAATCTAAGGTACAATCATGACCTAAAAGTATTTCCACTTACTTGGAATGGAATCAGTTTGAGAAACTGTTTCCTATAAGCCAAATTTACACAATTTTAAATTTATATATGGTATAATGTTGAAAGGATTTTTACATGGCTAACTGCATACATGTGATTTTTAATTCTAAAGATTATTATGACTGTGTAATAGAATATAGATGAGGGAGATTCTTTTTCTGCCATGATATAAGGAAAAGAGGAAAGTTTTATAAGAAAGTTAGATGGTTTACAGTAGACTTGTAAATGTTTTCATTTAATTTTAGACAAGTCAATTTGTATATTGCTGCAGCATTCCGTAGAGGACTTTGGATTGTTATAAAAATTTTAGGACAGGATCAATCAAGGAACTGTTTTGATAGATACATATTTAAGTGCAAATACTGTTCATATGTTCCCATCCTAGTGAGAATCTTAAAAATGTAGAATTCCAGTGTTTTCAGAGTTTTTGTAAAACACCAGGATCAGAGTTCAGTTGAGAAAGCTTATCAACTGTGAATAACCTAATCAAATTTATGGTGTATAGTTTCCTTACTTACAAAAAAAAATCCTGACTAATTAAATTGCAATTAAAGGTAGACTTTATTTTTCTTTATTGCTTAATGTGATTTAATTATTTTAACTTTGAAAACATCTGAAGAAAGTACAATATTTATAATCAGTTTTCATAAAGAAGTTTTTTAAAAACTAAACATTCTTGACTACTCATTATTTTGCAATATTAAATGTCAGTTCAACCTTGAGTATTCTGATTTCTGGGAAGTTACATAGAGAGATTAATGAAAATAAAAATTTCTCATTTCTCTTATCAACATGTGTAACATGATTTTCCAGGGCAATTACTATTAATTTTTGAGGGATGCTTCAAAATAGATCTGTAAATAATCACTAAATTCATAGGGTTGACTGTATATGGAAAGCAGGAAACTCGGAAATGTGGTAAATATGCTTCAGGCAGCTTTATCATGATCATAAACAAAGTATTTTAGTAACTTCATTTGAGTATAGTTAACAGAAACAGGCCAGTGTTCAAAAGAATAAGTTTGTAGGTTGGAATGGCATTTTGTAAAGTTGCCTTTAGAGTTCAAGGCTCAATAACTTTTTCTGTATTATTATCTGGGAAACACATTTTTCCAGAGGCAGAAGGAGAGAGTGGTCTCCCCAGCATTCCCATTGCTGTAGCACCCCTCACCGAAGTGTGTACATCTTTATTTCCAGGGCTCAGCTGCATTCCTGGATGTGTGGTCTGTATGAATATTGGTGTGTCACTTCTCTGCAAGCAGCATACAAAAATATCATATACCTAGGGACTTTGTAGCACTGCCATCTGGATGTACATGTCATCTTTCTAAAAAGCAGAACAGAAGTTATGCAGATGCAAAGACTACCTTCCTTGCTTTAGCACTTTCAGTCAACTTTATAATTTCAGAAAAGAGATATGTATTAAGTGGAACTACAAATAATCAACAGGAAGTCCTACATATTGTTTGACCATTTTTTCATGAGCTTAGCGTATAGGCTAAAGTCTAATCAGTCTAGTCATTCCTCCTGCAGTTGCACAGCCTGGGACACTTTCACAGGAAAAAATGGGGGAGCTATCCTATTCCTATTCCATTTCTTCAAGGATTTGACAAAGAGCAGCACAACTTGCCAACTGCTATAGCAATATGGGTTTCATCAAGCCAAGAGGATTACTCATATGAGCTGACATGCACATGTAATCCATGAACTAAGTGTTCAGACTTCTAAAACAATGATAAAACACACACTGGTCCAAGATTTGAGGAGATAAGGATTTAGGTTTAGGGTAAGCCCAAATAAGTGAAGGGAAGTTCAAATGGGGTGGATAATGGATAACATCTGTGGTCTTCCTAGACAGTAGAATACAGTTCAGTGAACCAGAACCATTGTGTAATAAAGATGTCTTCTAATTAAATTCACTTTATTTAGTTGTAAGTGGCATTGTACATAATGAAGTACTGTATATGCTGATGGGAATGAAAGTTGCAAATTTTGTGTTATTCTGCCTATTCCTTTGCATGCTTTTTTTTTTTTTTTTTTGGGGGGGTAGGGATACTCAACTCCCATTAGCAGGTTCAAAACAGCATTGTCTCTGAAACAAATCCTGAGTTTAATTGGGAAAAACGAGATGACAAGAAAATAAAAAAGCAACCTAAAGCTTATAATTAAGGCATCCAAGATCAACATTACTCTTATTATATTTAAGACTCTCTGTTGTGCTTGTGATTTATTTAGCAGATCCCATTCCAGGTTGTCTCCAGCTTCTGGACAACTATGTCCCAGTCACAATCCTGTCTTAGTTTTTGACCAGCATCTTAGCTGTTGAAGACAGGTCTCGCTGTCTTCAATTTAGACAAAACCAATCTCTAAACCCAGGCGTTGGTGCTTAAATTGAGAGTGCGTAAAGATACAGACTGTTGATAAATATTTATATCACCTGGTCTCATATTTCCCATGTAAGAAATGTCAGTGCCCATCTATTACCCGGGTATGTGCTTGGATGTTGTGCGTGGTTTCGTCAATCTGGGTTTCTCCTAGCATTTGTGCCAACTTCAGCTATGTTTAATTCCACTTCATGACTTTTCCTACCATTATGGTAAAACAGATCATTTAACATATAACATTGTACTACCATTTTTTTACTCTTTGTTTAAACTTGAATATGACTTCCTTTGAAATAATTACAAAAGACAGTATCTCTGTGTCCTAATGAATAACGGAACTTATTGCTATTTACAAGTTTTTCCTTTGTTTATTCAAAAAATATTTGTTAGAGAATCAATTGTGTGGTACAGGGGGATAAAAAGTGATAAATGAAAAACTGGTGTGGCAAAGGAAGTTTCCAGTTTCCTTTGGAGGGGGTGGTGCCACCAGATTTTGCCATTTATGCTAAGTGATGCTTTTTTATTCAGGATGAAAAATTATAGAACTCTTCCATAGTACTGCACATTTCTTTATAGATCTAAAACTTCTTTGTCATATTTTTAAATGCATTTCAGATGTTCTAAAATTACTTGTGAGGTTCCTGCTATGCTTATGATATTCTAGTAATAGTCTCAGCTTTTAAATATACCCTTCTCAAAAACAATTTCCATACTTTCTGAAATTTTTGAGAAAATAGTCAACTCTAATGTCCTCAACTTTGTTATAATCAGGGAATGAAGTATTTATAGACAACAACATGATGATCTTTTGCATATTTTAGTCACTCTGCTCAATTTTACATAATATTTCCATGACATACTAGAAGAGATTTATCAACATAGCACGTTCTGAATCCAGTTGATACAGCAGTTTTCCCATAACCATAACCTTTTGAAAAGTGCCTTCTTAGAAAAGTTTGTGGGTTTTTTGTTGGTGTTTTTGTTTTGTTTTTGTGTTTTTTTTTTTTTTTTCACTTCAGGGGATGTCAATTGTGTGAAGCCATCTTGGGAGCAAACCAAAAATCCCATTCTAAGCAAAGCTCCTGGTGACCTGAGTTAATTGGATACTCATCCTGAGATCTCTGTATAAGTGTGATGTGTTAATTGCATTGCCTTATCACTATATAATGATGCAATTAACTTGTATCACCAGTGTGGACTGTTTGTTAACACACATTTTATTTCAAAGATACCAGTAGCCACAAAGATCGGCACACATTCTGCCTAGCAAGTTTTGACATATAATTGTGCTGATATGTGCTTTTTAATGGATATTTAACCTCTAGTGACCATGATATTTGAAAAAAGTGTTCTCAGTATGAGGAGGAAAATGACTCTCTGAAAAACTTCAATGAATTTACATCTTTCTTGCTCAGCAATTTTTTATCATACTGATCCTACTTCAGCAAGTATTTCCTTCCCTCTTTTAATATGCTTCTGTTGAAGCTCTTACACCTGTTTTTTTTCCCTTTGAAGTTATTGGTATGTAGGTGATTGGAGGTTTTTTGTTTTGTTTTTTTGTAAGATTTATTTATTTTTGCATACAAGCTGGGGTGCAGGCCAGAGGCATGGGGCATTGAGAGGGCTCACCAGAGACAGAGTGGGGAGCAGAACGGGCAGATCAACCGAAGCACACTGCTGAGGGGAGCAGCGGGCAAGACACGAGAGGTCCGCCATGCCATGTGGGAATCTCCCTGGCAGCCGCCAACAGCTCCACAGCCCTGCGCTTAACCTGTTGGGCCACTAGGGAGGCCCAGGAGGTTTTTTTCAGTAGATATCATACATAAAATTAATAGTAATATCCTATATTTGCCATATCTTGTTGGCCAGAATACCACATCTTTGTAGGGAAAAAAAAAAGTAGAAAATAAGCCCATCATGCACTTATTTCTTCGTGAGGCCAAAAGCATCTGTCTTCACATTACAAAATAAGCAGCCATAATTATGGATTTAGGAAAAAAAAAAAAAGGCTCGGTGCCATAAGAATTGTTACCTTAGTGTTCTTGTACTATTTGGGTGAATTTGGTGCTGAAGGTAGTGCTAAGAATAGTAATGACATCTGAAGTGAGATTTTCCTTGATGCTCCACATAGGGAGGAAGATTCTGTGTGCACATGCGTATACTCGCACGGCTGTGTCTTCATTGTTCTGCAGAAAGCAATTAGACAATTTAAGCAAGTGCATTATGCGTTTTTTCTCTCATGAGAAAATCACTATGATTTATTTTAATATAATTATGTTGCTATCCAAAAGTGAGCACCTCTTCCATCTGTTTTCCACAATGACTGTGCATTCAACAAATAGACTTGGGAGGGTAAAGTATCTCAGGAATTGCTCCACAGATAAGCCTTTCCAGATGCCTGCAAATATACAGGTGTAAGGCATTTGCTTAGTCACAAACTCATCCTTCTTTTCAGACAATTTAAATTGAATTTTTAGAAACCTGTAATTTTAGAATTTTCTCAATTTTTATAATCTGAAAAAAAAATTACTTGTGATTTCCTTGTAGCTTTTCCCAGTCTGACCTTGTATTATGTGGTGTTGTGAGAAAGCATGTGTTTTTCATTTCCTCATCATCTACACTCCATAGCATGAAATCCTGAGAAGTGTATTGCTTTATGAATAATGGTAGAATAAAAGAAGAAAATATGACCCCTCCCATTATGTAATTTTATGATTTCATAAATATTTAAAAATAGATAAGGAAGGAAAATAATTCTCCTCACTATCATACTTACCACAAGATATACAGATTTACATGCAGAGTTGTATGTGTTTCTGCCCATGATTACTTAAGACAGTACAGTACTGTTATATATTACTTTTTTACATTGGTTCACTTACATCCTTTGTGGTTTGGAAGTATAAGATCCTCCCCCATCAGATATTGTGACCACACCATACCCACTACCAAAACTCCCCTAGCCCACCACCCTAGTCCATTGTGTTCTTTCCCTACTTTGTTCCTACCCCTTCCCCTCCCCCTGTTAGCCTCAGTTATATAGTCAACTTTCTAGGGTTAGTTCTTAGTTGGGTTTTACCTGACCCTTTGATTTCTCTATTTTACACAAGTAAGTGACACAAGCCAATATTTGTCTTTATACTAAATTATTTTCCTTATCATAATTCCCTCCATCTCCATCCATGTTTCCATAAACGGCAAGAGTTTATCTTTTTTGATAGCTGAGTAGTACTCTACTGTGTGTATACATTTATACACCACATCTTCTTGATATTTTCATTTGTCTTTGAGTTCTTAGCTTTTTTCCATAGCTTTTCTATTTTAAATAGTGCTGCAGTGAACATGGGAGTGAATGTTTCACATAGAACTAGTGTTTTTGTATTTTTTGGATAGATATCTAGGAGTGGAATTGCTGGATCATATGACAGATCCATTTTTAATCATTTTTTTAAAATTCTGTACTGTTTTCCATAGGGAATGGATCAGTCTGCATTTCCACAAACAGTACAAGAGAGTTCCTTTTTCTCCACAACCTTGCCAGAACTTTTGTTTCCGGTCTTTTTAATACGGGTATTCGCACAGATGTGAGGTGGTATCTCATCGTGGTTTTCATTTGCATTTTCCTGACAAAAACTAGTGATGAGCATATTTTCATGTGCCTGTTGACCATCTGTGTGTCGTCTGTAGAAGTGCCTATGTACCTCTCCTGCCCGTTTTTTTAAATTGGGTTGTTTTCCTTTTGTTGAGTTTTGTGAGTCTTTATAGATCTTAGATATTAGTCCCTTCTCAGATGTATATGTGCAAATATTTTCTCCCATTCAGTAGGGTGTCTTTTGTTTTAGTAATGGTTTCTTTTGCTGTGCATAAGCATATGTGTTTGATGTATTCCCAATTGTTAATATTTTTGTTTCCTTTGCTATTGGAGAAGAATCCTAGACATCTCTGAGGCCTATGTTATGGAGTTTTTTGCCTCTCTTACCCTTCATCTTTATGACTTCATGTCCTACATCACAATCTTTTACTCATTTTGAGTTGATTTTTTTGATATGGTATGAGCCAGTGATCTAGTTTCATTCTTTAGCACGTGGCTGTCAAGTTATCCCAACACCACTTACTAAAGACACTTTCCTTCCTACCATTTATGTTCTTGGATCCTATGTCAGATTAACTAGCCATATGTGTGGGTTTATTTTTGGTCTTTCAACTCTGTTCCATTGGTCTGTTCTGTTTTTGTCCAGGATCATGCTATTTTAATTATTATAGCTTTATGGTATAGTTTGATTGTGTGGGATTGTGATAATGCAATTCTTTTTTTCGACAGAGTTCCTTTGGCTATTTGGGGTCTTTCATGGCTCCATATGATTTTCAGTAATATTCTATTTCTTTGAAAAATGGCATTGAAATTTTGATAAGGATTGCATAGAACCTGCTTTGATTAAGATGGCCATTTTGACCATGTTAATCCTGTCAGTTCATGAGCAGGGAATATCTTTCCATTTCTTTGTGTTTATTTCTTATAACTAAATACTATACTTTTCATTATATGGATCCTTCACCTTCTTTGTTTCCTCCTGGGTATTTAATTTTTTTGTTTGATGTAATTATAATGGGATCATTTTCTTGATCCAGCTCCTCTTCTTCCAGCTCATTGTTTGCATATAGAATGGCAAATTATTTTTGTGTATTGATTTTGTAATCTGCTTTTTGAACTGACATTGTTTAATTTCTTTAGCGGAGTTTTAGGGTTCTCTATTGACATTATCACATTGTTTGCAAATAATAACTTCTTCCCAATCTGAATTCCTTTTACAACCTCTTTTTGAATGTCTCTTGCTACTTGGTGGCTGCAGCCCTCTACCTTACCTTCAGGAGTTGTTGTTGGCTTTGTTCTGCTGCACTGAAGCCAAGAGTACAAGGAGAATGCAAATCTGTGTCTTCACTCTGCTACCATCTTAGCCCTACCTCTCTTATTTAAGTAAATATTTAGGGATCATCCTTTTACCATTCAGAGAACTGTAACAATAGGTGTAATTAATAAACCATTTGACTCAAGGTTATTAGGTGATTTTGAAATAAAATGATTCATCATAAATTTCATATTTTTCTCAGTGCAACATGGAAATTGCAAAGAAATGCGTAAAAGATGTACCTATTTCTGTGGTAAGGATTAATGGGAGGAAATGAGCTTTTCCTCTTAAGAAGGGGTGAGTGTTACACTAACTTCTGCCAAGTCTTTCTCTGTCTTGATAGGAGACAGAGACACTAGCCAAAGAGCGGAAAATAAAATTACTGATTATTTTGATTTGTAAACCTTGAAGGATACTATTTATATTTATTCATGCCACATGCAAAATCTGCTTTTGTCTATTTTCAGTTGTTAATTGGCAATATAAGGATTTTGATTTCTTGTAATCTCAGACTAACACTAATATTAAGAGATTTAAAAATGATTATTGGAGACATTACATACCCAACTATATAGTCTTTATTATATTTTTAAATAAAATACATTTTATTTTATACACATATAATCTCTGATAATATAATCCGAGGTATATATGCATGTACATGTATCTTATGCATAGTAACTTATATGGTCTCAGGACTGAAAAGTAAACTAAATGACTGAATGTGAATTGCTTCATGATCTATGAACAAGTTTGACTAAATATATAATTTCACATTGCCTCAAAATTGATGAGTAGACTGAGTGTCTAACTATATACCCCTTGCTAACATATAAACCTTCTGCAGTCATTTCCCTGTAGATATCTCACCAATTACATCATATATGCTTAAGTAGTAGCATCCTCATTTGCAGTTCAATTATGAAATTTTCCATGAGGAAAATAAATGGCATATTCATTAAGGTTTGAAGCTATAAAACTTGTATACTTTTGTAAACTAAGTGGTACATCAAATTTGACTCTGTATGTCACTACTTTGATCATTACACATTAATAGGTATCTTAACCTACTAAGTGAGCACTGTTGAATTTACAAAGTTTATTTTTTGGCAGTTTGGCTTTTTGATCCTCTTCCTTTTACTTTGGAAGTGAAACTCTTGGTCTTAGATTCACATTCCCCTTTCCTTCATTTTATACTGTACAAAATATTAACTTCTCCAAAGTCATTACTAATGAACTATGACACCAGAATCATGTATTAAGATTAAACTCAGATTCTTTAAAGTTATAATGTGGGTGGATGCTAAATAGGACAAGAAATAAAAGAAATCGGCATAAGAAATTATTTGACTTATAGCATTCATACTCATGTGCTTCTTGAGATAATCAAAATGCTCTTGGTACACAGACCTGTGTTTATCTTTGTTGGACATTTAGAAACATGACTTTCTTACCCAGACAAGTGTCTTCTCAATATCTAATGTGTAGATCAGAAAAAGTTTACAGCTTAGTTGCCTTTTATTGACCTTGTCCTGGTTCTGGGTGGATTTCTTTTTTCATACAGTATTTCTGATTCCCATAAATGTCTTTTGGTACATAAATTCCTTTAATTCTGAAATATTTCTTATTCTGAAATATTTAAAATATGCTTTGGTTCTCTTTATAGTCACAAATATATCCTTTTTTAATTTATTTGACAAAAAATGGTAAAAGAATTCTTCAGATGTTCTTTTCCATCATGGGAACTCTAAATATATACTTCTATTTAAGACACAGTGTATTTAGTACCTCAAATGTGTATTCTTGAATAACGTGGCCTGCTTTCCAAAGGATATGCTTATATTTTCTGTAGTATCGTTCACTGCTCTTCTCTTCACATTGCCAATGCTTGTTCTTCAGACTACATTGCAAACAGAGACATCAGCTATTCAAATCCTTCTCTTATTTCTTTCTTACATTCTTATGTAACTATAATCTTCTCAAATCACATTTAAGGTTTTACCAAACTTTTAAAATGTTATGCTTTCAATATAAAATCAAACTCCTAAATATCAGTTACCCCTTATTACTTAACTCCCTTATAATTTGGATCTGGTTTCTTTCTTCAAAATTAATTACTTCTGTCAATTTTATCTCTGTACTAGTCCACATGGGTACTTTGTACTTGCCTGAATTTGTTTAAGCAATATCTTTTGTGTGCAAAGACCTTCTCATTCTAAAGTCCCCTTGTCCTTTTAGATTCAACCCAAGAGTATCCCAACATACAGAGAACTTTTTAACTGTGATCTCTTATGTTTCCCATTTTATTTATATATATGAATTATCATCCTTTTTAAGCAGTAAGCCCCATAGAGACAGGATCTGCATATGAATATGCCTTGTATAACCCTAGTATCTTGCACGTAATAATCACTTGATGAATAAAAATTAATTGGTAATTCAGCAACATATAGTATTCTGTTGTGATCCATACTTGGAGTAAACTCACAGGTCAGGAACAAAATACTTAGAAGGCTTCTGAGATTCAGGAAAGTTTTCTGTAGGAAGGACTATAAATCAGGTAATGAGATCTTTCCTTAAGGTGATTACAGTCTAGTTGGGAAGAACAGGTCAAGTGTTCTATAAGAACAAATATTGAAATGTAGGACTCAATACATGGTGTGGAATATAAACGTCACATAAATATGGAACAGGAGGAAACATTCCTGAGGAGGGTTGTCAGTAGAGCTTCACAAAGTTGATTGTTAAGTCAAGAAAAATTCATAGAATTTGAGGTGACAGAGAAGTAGGAGTATCATTTAGAATTGAGGTTTTGTTAGCAATGGCTTCAGTGAAGGGGAAAAAAAAGGACAAAAAAGTATAATGTGCGGTAGTCAGATGCTCTCTTTCATACATTTCTGGATCCTCAATAGCCCCAGAAAGAGGGATTACTCTGGGTTGTTGAATCAGAATCAAAGCAGGTTTTGTATACTTCTGCTAAGTTGCTTTCAAGGACCTAGAAGTTTCATGTAATGAGAAATGTTCACTGCTTTTGAGAATAATCTCAAATTTCTAGAATTACAATTTGTATGGTACCTCTGTTCTGTTCTTTCTATGAGCAATAGTTCAAAGTTAAGATGAAATAATTTGCAGCAGAGTCAAAACTAATAGCAGCTCTTAGCAACAATAGACTGTTGCCCTTCACTTGCAAACTACAGCAGTTATTCTATCAACTTGTTGGCTTTGTGACTGACCCATCCCAACATGAATTCATACTTGTCCTCATCTTAAAACATCAGTGTTATATAACTTCTAAATAATATTTATAACACAGCACATGAATAAGTGATTGCATTTCCTAAACTTAACATTTCAGCAAATTTCCATGATCCTCAAGGAGACTCATATAAAATGTACTAAAAAATGAAGTTCTGCAATATGATTAATTGAAACCCTGCAGACATGACCTATTCACCTACTGAGATGCTAACTATGCAAAGGTTAGAGTGTGTGAGAGCAGAATTATAATTACCTGGGATTAGGCCAAGAAAGAGTTCACTATCTAATTTAATGGTGCATTTAGTAACTTATCAAAGGATCAAGGTTTACAAACTTTCTTTTAATTATTAACTTTTATGTTTCATATAATTTATAGTTTTTCTAAATATAACAGTGAAATTATTACATTAAAAGGTCATTGAAAAGAATCCTTGATTTCTTTTGTTTCCAAATTTTCATAGGCTACAGAATTTTATAACTTTATTAATATTTAAATTTTGGGTTTCTTTATTACTCCCAACCTTTTTGTTTGTTTGGTTTTACTTGAAAGATCTCCCTACTTCTCCACTTCATGTCCAGAGCCTAATAACCTACCATTGGAAGTTGGAAGTTTCTGGTGGAAATTCTATTCAGTCATAAACACTTTAGTGTATCCTTAGTATGGTTGGATACTTGGTTGTAAGTTACCTTGTCTCCTCTCAAAACTCTCTTCATACTTGATCTTTCCTCTTTGGTTTTTGTACTTGTTATGTATATTTATCATTTAGCAGCATTCTTGAATTACATTAATTACATTTTAAATTATAAAGTAATGTAATTGTACTCTAGCTTTGATAGTGCTCTGATTATGGAACATGGTAACATAAGAGGACTGGGTAAAGGGTTTAAGGGACGTTTCTGTACCATTTCTGCAATTCTGTAAGCTAAAATTTAAAAATCTTGGTATAACATGTAATTAGTTGTTAGACTTAATGTGAACAAATTGCTTGATGTCAGCCAGTGTTATAATAATCATAAAAGTTTGCAACAATGTACAGAAAAGAGGACAAAGGATAAATAGAAGATATCAGACCAGAGACTTTGTCAGCTTTCCCTGCACTAAAATAAAACTATAACTGATAATAGCTCCAAAAGAGAAAGACCAGACCCCTCATTCTAACAGTTTTGTCAACCACAACTTTCTTTAGATTATTGGCTAATCAATAGTCCTTTCCCAAGTACCATTTTTTTCTTTCAGATTTAATATAGAGCACTAAAATCTTTAAGAGAAAGTATTTATTTATGAATAAATTGTTAAGGAAGAAAGAATTCTTTTAAGATTTATTTTTTATTTATCTATACGTATAAGAATTGGGGTGTAGGCCACAGGTACAGGGGGTGAGAGGATTCACCAGAGACAGAGTGGGGAGCAGAACAGGCAGACTGACTGAAACACACTGTTGAGGGGAGCAGTGGGTGAGACAGGAGAGGTCTGCTGTGCCATGTGGGTCAGCTGTCTGGCTTGGGATCGCACGCAGCAGTGGCTGAGGATAGCTTGATAACACTGAGACTTTAACCCCTGCGCCACCAGGGAGCCCCAAGAATTTTCTTTTAAATGAATCTATATAGCCTTGCCTTAACTTTCCTTATAATAATAATTGAGAATTTTTAAAAAGAATTAACTCAAAGTAAATCTGAAATTTAAGGAACTTACATATCCCACATCTCCAGACCCCAAAAAATCTGACATCTGCAGTTGATCCATTCATTAAAACAAGACAATCTGTGCAGCCCATTTCAGTAACTTTTGCAGACTGGCTTAACTTTTCATTCTCATAAAATTGGAGATGGGCTGTTTGCTTTATTGGTAATTGAGGCAGAAGCAGAATGGTCCAATGTTTGCCAGTCCACAAACCCCATAGATGTTTATCCACTCATGGCAGTGCCAGTCTGCTGCATTATTTCAGCAAGCAACATTCCTCTATGAAAAAACAGCAGCTGCTCACTCAAAATAAACTTGTTTCTGTTTATGCTGTCAGCAGAAAGCTGTTTTAAAAAATCATTAGATGCATCATGCTGTTGCAGTATGTAAAACTGTAAAGCATGAAAAGCACAAGGAAACATTCCTGAAAGATAAGCCCCATGTTACCTCTGTGCCTTCATCATGGACTGTTTCTCTTTTGTATTTTTTTTTCTGAATTATTCAAGTACAGGTAAGACTGATGGGCTCAGGTGTTCAGACACAATGTTGATGATGCCAAGATGACAGCTTGAAGTCCCTTTTAAGGTTAGCGAAGGCCATACAAAGGAAAATGTATGGGCAACTCTACAATGGGATCAGGGACTTGGTACAGACACTGAAACTGCCAAGCACAAGCTCCGTGACCTTGGATATGTCTCTTGATCTATTGGAATGGCATTTTTCTCACCTGATATCAATGGCTTCTTAACATCGCACTTTGTCATGCTATATTTTTATTGTTAGCATTTTTCATCAGTTGTGAGCATATGAGTAGCTGACAAAACTTATCCTGGGTAAATTACACAAAGCACTGTTCTAGTAAAGCAGTTGATAGAGGATTCTTTGTATTGAGAGAGTACATATTGATTTTATTTGGCAACTTAAAATATATGAAAGTGGATTTTGCATTTTTTTTCCTACTAATGGACATTGTAAAATAAGCTATGGTGTAACTATAAAATGTATTAACATGACACTGGTATGGTGTTCACAGAAAATTGGATTGCATTTATTAGAATACTTTTGGAACTTGCATAACTTCATAAAACATTTAGAAAAGGAAACAAGTGGAAAAATAGGTATGTATAACTTGTCCCATTTTGGTATGTACATGCATATGTGTACACATACATAATACATAGATTTGCAGGAAACTACTACATTAAAGCAGTTTTCTCTGGAAGAGATAATAAGCGACCTCCATTTTCATGTTTTAGACTTTTATAATTGAAGGTTCATGATTAGCATTTTTTTATAATCAAGTCATTTGAGGAATACATGGGACAAGGTAATGGAGGCATTGAATATAGACAATTCTTTTTTTTTTTTAAAGATTTATTTATACAAGCTGGGGTACAGGCCAGAGGCGTGGGGCAGGCTCTGGGTTCACCAGAGACAGAGTGGGGAGCAGAACAGGCAGATCAGAAATACACTGCTGAGGGGAGCAGCGGGCGAGGCAGGAGAGGTCTGCCGCACCATGTGGGACTCTCCCCTGGCCGGATGTCGAACTCGCGTCACCGCTGCCGACAGCTCCACAGCGCCACCAGGGAGGCCCCTAATATAGACAATTCTTAACACTAGTTATTCTGTGAGGGCTAGGGGTGAGATGGTAGATAGAGAGGATCTGATCTCACTACCAATGATAACGTTCCTAAATTTTTGGCACTAGTTTAAAATGTGCATACTTCACCAGAGCCCGTTGTGTGCTGGAACACGGGCATTTTGGCAGTGGGTGCATATGGTGACAACACTTGTCGGGGATAACCAAATATTACCTCAATTAAAAATAAATATTTTTTTAAATGTACAAGGTAAGCAACAGTAGTTAAAATACAATAAAAATATGGATGCTGTGAACCCAGTAGGAAAGGAGAGTGGCTAAGTTAATGACTGTGAGCTTTATCAAAAGAGAAGTTGGAAACTAATTGAAAGGGCTTCCGCATGGAAAAATGTAATACATTTTCTGCCCTGTGGAAAAAAAGAGATTTTTTTGTAATTAGAAATATAAGTACTTATGCAACATAAAAAAGGAGATAATAGAAAAAACATTTATGGCACTTTGGTAGTAATGCACATGAGAAATGACATTGATGTGTGCTAGTTAAGATAGAGGAAAAAATGGTTGTGATCTAAACATAAATAATAACTAGCATCAATAAGAATTGTTAACTGCAGTTGGTAGATGAAGTAGAGAGAGACATCAAGCTTGGCAGTAAGGATTCTGGTTTAGACAACTGGAAGAGAAATCCCATTCTCTGAGATCGAAACACTTAAGGTATTAGCAGAGTGGTAAATTTTGAATATATTGAATTTGAGATGTTAGTAACATGTTCAATGGGTGATTCTTGGTGGTCAATGTAAGTATGGAGCTTGACAGAGAAGCTGAATTTTAGATATATATTTTTTCTGGTCCTCAGTATAAAATTGAAATTGCAAATGAGTTATATGAGATGAACTAAGAAATAACATAGAATGATAAGTACAGAATGCTGTCTTGTTCTAGGAGATGTCTTCCATCAAGGATTGGGGGAGGAGGAATTTCTGACAAAGGTGGCAGGAGAATGTTTCTGAGAAGTTAGAGGGAAACGGTGGGATATTATGAAAATAAAGTTTTCTATAAAAAGGGAACATGCACCTATGTAAGATATCTCTGATAATTCCAATAGGAGGAGTAAAGAAGTGTAAGCAGTGAATTTAGTGATTAAAAAGTCATACTCCTAACAGGAATAGTTTTGGTAGAATGGTGTCACAATTCATACTGAAGTGAATTGAGCAGTCAGTGGATAGTAAGAAAATGAATTTCCAGGAAGAAAAAGCATTGCCCATGTACGTGGGTGGGTTTATTCACAGTTAGGAAACATTTTCTTTAACACGCACCATTTCAAGCATGAAAGTCTAAAGCCAACTTCCAAAAAAGTGAGACATGCAAAAATGAGATGAAAATGTGGCATCTATCATAGTGGATCCTAATCGGTATGTTGAACTTGCAAACTTTTTGTTACACAACTTATTTATTTAGACCTTAGAATATTAACTTAAAACAAGTGTTTGATAAAACGTATCTGTCAGAACCTGCCACACAATCCGTGGACAAATATCATGTGGCTAAGAAAAGTAGAAAATTTCACAATTACAGTTCTCTGGAAGCCTTTGCCAGCTCGAATTTTTAAATTGATATTCTAACAAAAGATGATGAAGGCGACTTCTTCAACCATCAGAAAGTACATCTGATAGCTCTGCACAATAGACTTTGGCATTGGGCTAGATTACTGAAGTGTGGACTATGAATGGAAGAGAACAGAGGTGAAAGCATCATCGTTAATCAAGGTGCTTCTTAGATGACTGGATATTGGACACACAATTCATATGCTGCTCCTTTCTGTTTCATAAGAAAATATATCAGCCACTGGAAAGGTTGAATTAGCATACTAGAAATAAGACAAATTGTACCCTATCTTAAGAACTAATTCCATTAAAACTATTAGTGAATTTATAGGTGATTAAAAATGTGATTTTTTTTTTTTAAGATAATGCATGTTGCCTAGGAAGGTATTATGTTTTTCCATTCTTCACTGAAACTGTTATACTAAATGGAGCCATTGTCTTGATTGAGTTCTATCCTGCTTGTTCTTTGGAGAGTAATTGAATTTTAAACTTGTTTTTCACTTACTTGTGATAATTTCTATGCTTTGAACATGTGTGTCTGTGTCTAGAAATGGACACATAGGTTGTCCATCAGTAAAAATAATAATGTATTTATGAAGTGCTCCAGTCAGAATCTATCCCAGTATTAAATTTGGGTTCTAGTCAGCAGTACCATCTTTGATGGATTGTATTGTCAAGCCTTTCAACAAATTGGCAATTTCTAATTCTTAGCAGTTTTCTGGGAAAGTACAAGTGAGACCTTCAATAAGTATCTTGCCACAAAATTATCTTGTATTTACTTCATGAACAAATTATAAGGTGGGTAACCCACTTAAAGTGTAGGTCTCATTGAAAAACATTTAAATTATTTCATCTTTGTATTTATCTATTCCATAGAATATTCATAAACGCTTCCATAGAAAGTAGATCCAGTGATCCGCAAGCTTATTTAAGGGAAGAAATAAAAGAAACCTTGTTTCATGTTTGTTTATTCACCTTCTCATTGAATTTTTTTAAAAAATGGCTATTTCATGCTAGTCATTGTGTCTAGTGTCCCATCTTTTTCTATAATAAAAAATCTCCCAGTTTTCAAACTATCTCTTGTTTTATCCTATTTCACTTCAACTTTTAGGTAGCTCTTTAACTCTGTCTTTCTTATGTGTTGATTTTCCTTAGGAATATGTCTCTGGCCCTCTTTTTTTTTTTTTTTTAACTCACCCATCTTTCCAGAGGTGGTTTTATTTCCTCTCATTTTCTTTTGGAGGAAGAGGCAACATCACATTATAGATAAGCCTTGAGTTTTTGGAACGATTTTCAGCTGGAAAATTCAATTATGACTAGGTATTCAGACTGTGCAGGCCACAGAAGGATCTTCAGCACAGAATGAGATAAGGAAAATATTGTAGTAAATGTAGGAGTGATGGTAGAAGAAAGAGACGCCATAACCAAAAATGTCCTATTCCGGACATGCTTATTGTGTTGTGCTGGGAGGGTGAGATCCACTTTTCAGAAGGGAAATGATGTATGGGAAGATAGAAAAGTAATCTTATACTTTAAATGCTAAATTAGAAAAGAGATTTTCCTGGTCTCACATTAACTCAATTTTAGTGATGGAAGCTTAGGGGTTTCTCAGGTCCAACCTTAATTACCAAGGAAAAGGCTCTTATTTATAGGGGTAGGAACAGGAAGGTGGGATTAAAGGGAGAATGAATAAGCTTATTGAAGCTTAGTGATTGTCCTTGTAATTATCCTGTGAATGAATTATGCTTTTCCCTTCTTCTGCCTTCCTCTTCAAGGGTACTATTTGACCAATACACAGACTCATTTCAGAAGATTTTTCAGAATTATTGCATTGCTTAATTTCAATAGCAGTAGAGATTTATTGGACAGATGTGACTATTTGATGCTTTCCTCATCTGTTTTAGAACAGCACCTTTATTTCTTGAGAGATATATTTTCCCTCATTTCAAATGGATGTGGTGTAATTAATTTAGGGCCAAACCTTTCTTGACCCACAAGTGGGTATGGCTCATTCAATCAACTCCTCCTGAAATTTGAATATTTAGTGATCTCCAAGCATGGAAAGGATGTGGTTGAATATAATTTATTCCAATCATGGGATCCTGAAAGAATTCTCTCTATTCCTTTCCCACTATTGTCAGAATTGCCTTGTTCCTTGAGCTTTCTAAAGTTTGTTTTTTCAGGGCTTCATATAGTCTGTGAATTATTTCACCACATACTATCATGGTTATAAGTCACCAAGGGTGGTTTTCATTGGTGACAACCAAATATCACTAATTTGTTAGAAATTGTTCAATAGTTTAAAACAAAAATATCTCAAATATTGCTTTTAATAGGTATCAACCACTTTCTGTCTTCAAAAGAACACTTGTTAATAAGCATGGATTTTCACGTAGGGACAGAGTGGATTATTGAATAACAGACTTCAGAGTGGATTTGAGCTTGAAACACATCATCATATGATAGTTATAAGTATAGGCTCTCCAATTTTATTGTTGAAATTAAAACCCTGGCTTCTCCATTAGTAGCAATGCACCTTAGATGATTGTTTTAACCTCTAAGTTCCTCCATTTCTTCAATTATAAAATGGGGAGAAATTTTATTTGATGTGCTTAGAATAGTGTCTTATAATACAGTAAGGTTTCACTTAAAACAGGACTATAAGGAAACCAAATAGGAGAGAGGCACTCAACGGGGGGGGGGGGGAGGGTATGGGCACAAAATGGAGTAGAAAAGAACACAAGGGACCATGGAGATGGATCATGGGTGAATTGGTGGTGGGTTACCCAAGGGGAATACAAAATGTAAACGATATAAATAACAATAAAAACATGTATATTAAAAAAAGGAAGAACTCAGTAGTAAATGTTAGCTCCGTGTTCAAATTATCCTGTGGTGATTATGAAATAACTAGATTGTACTATAATCAGGAAAGTGTCTAGAAAAAAAATCACAATTTGGGTCCACAATCAAGGGGCAGTCTCAAGTTGTTTTCCATCAGGAATAGGAAAGTTTCAAAGGATCGGGCAGAGGGGTTGTCTAAGTTTATGTCATTTGTTTGAAAGTTGGTGTTGGTTGGCAGGAGTCTTCAGTCAGAGCATTCTAGTATGGTGTCTTTGAAACACTCAACAAGCAAATGGCTTTTCTGTTTCTTTCCTAATCTTTGGTAAGCAGAGAACAGAGTATTGAAGTTCTTTCATAGTCACCATTAAGGAGAAATAATGGATAGGAGTTCTTTTGTAGTCCCACCAGATAGGGAGTTGAGTTAGGCTGCTTATTTTTTACCTAAAAGTTTCAGCATGGCCACTGGTTCATTTATGAACCTGTTAATTTATGTCAAAATTCAACTCTGAGCTTCTTGTAAACAGAACTTGTTCAACCAACTTTACATACCTACTTCTGAAATTAGCTGGTGCTCTTTCTTTTTTGTCACAACACTGTGCTCTACATCTGGAATTTGTATGTGTGCTATAGGTGTTTTGATAGTCATGCAGAAATCTGATATTAACTGTCACTTTTTGAGATCTTAATTAGAAGATTCTAAACATGATACTTCTCCCTCAAAGTACCCTGACTTTAAATGGTTATATAAACTTACGTAATATTTTTCATTATTTCCTTCCCAGTTGATTGTTAGAATACCTTTTTTGGACAACTAAGGCTCTTCCAATGGTGCTCAACCTTGGACGAATAGTAGAATCAACTGGAGAAGCTTTCAAAAATACTAATTAACCCACATTAATAAAATCAGACTCCTTAGGGAAAGAATATGTGTATCAGAATTTTTCTCAGGTTTCTGGTAGATTTTAATGTGCATCCAGAACTGAATCACTGCTTCTTGAACTGTTAGACCATCCTAATAAGAACTTAATAGGTCTGAAAAGACTTCTCTTTTCATAATAGGTGTATATAATTTTAGAACTAAGAAATCTTACATTTTGGCTAAGTGTTCAGACTATGGTTTGCTTATAATACTAAGAAACAGGGTGATAGAGCTCAAGAAATAGGTTACTTTTTTTCTTCTATCAACCTTGTCCTGCTCCTTTTATCAGATTATAAGAAATTGTAGTACATTGTTTTGTAGACAGCAGATGGAATTGGGGGAGATTATTATATGAGAATTTATTTTTAAAAACCAAAATTCTTGTATATTGTCTGATTCTATTTTACAGCCTATATTCTTTATAAAAGAATACATTGAATGATGTAATAAAAATATATATAAATATTGTATTCATGATTATTTTTGTCTAAATTTATATTACTTCAAGAGCTTTGGGAACCTGACTTTTGCTTGGGAAAAGAGTTGATTTCTGTATATTTATATTTGTGTGTGTGTGTGCAGGTGTGTATGCAGGCATGTATAAGCATATGTATATAAGTATGTATACATATACATTGCACAGGCATGTATAGTATATACAATGTATATGGCATTTTTTGGCATTACTTTGTCTCTAATGCATATATAAAGATAAGTCTTAACCACAAAACTTTTCTGATATTTGAATACAGCTATCATATCACCTCCTTTGATTTCATGAATATTCAGCGTGCTCACTGTCTATCCTGTTTAATCATAGTAGCTGACATTGACCAAACATCTCTGTGTCACTGTTCCAAATGCTTATTATATACTAAATCATATGATGCTCATAGCTATTCTTGCATTGGGTTACTAAGTTTGTTACAGATGAGGAAATTAAGACACAGATATGTTAAGACATGTTTAGAAACCTGCCCTATGTCACAATTGCAGATCTGCCAATTCTGCATCTGCACTGTCATTACACTGCAATGATTTATATTCCACGTAACAATGTATAATTGAATTTTTTTAAAAAAAAGGAGTAGGGCCTCCCTGGTGGCGCAGCGGTTAAGCGCTGTGCTATGGAGCTGTCGGCAGCAGCGATGCGAGTTTGACGCCCAGCCTGGGAGAATCCCACGTGGTGCGGCAGACCTCTCCTGCCTCGCCCGCTGCTCCCCTCAGCAGTGTATTTCTGATCTGCCTGTTCTGCTCCCCACTCTGTCTCTGGTGAAGCCTCTCGCCATCCCGTGCCTCTGGTCTGTACCCCAGCTTGTATGTATAAATAAATAAATCTTAAAAAAAAAAAAAAGGAGTAACCTAACTACCAATCCATTAGAGAGTGTGGGTGAGGAAAGGAAAATTTTTCTTAGTTTAAAAAGAACTTTGAAGGTTTTGGTCTGCTACATAAAGCAAGTAATTGCATAGACCTTTTTTTTTCTTCCCTGAACAATTCATGATGAAACACTTTGCTACCCTTAGGTATCTTCACTATAGTGCCTGAGGTTATGAATTAAATATAAAAATCTGTAAAACTGGTTTATGATGTCACACACACAAATTTCAATCCTTTAGCAAATGGTTAAAACTACTTACATAGTACAAATTCCATTTTGATTTGCCTGTGTGTGCCATTTTTTGAAAGGCAATGCTTGAAGAAGTGGCATCTAATGTAAGAGTCCCCAGTGTTCATAATACCTGCAGGTTAATCTTTCCTTTTAATGCCTTAAGTACTCACAGGCAATGAGGCAGGATAAATATATCAATCCCAGTACATCTGAAGTAACAGGCAGGGGAAGTCTAAGCTTAGTGGTGCTATGTCTCAGAAAAGAAGCTAAGCCTACCAGAATGTGCACTATGGAATTGGGCAGCTTGCCAAGGTTTAACACTGCCAGAAAAGTGCAATTTTATTTTAATCATCTACTCAAGTCAAGGCCAAGAGCAGCATTTCCAACAGAGTCTACTTCCCTATCAGTAGCAACAATATGCACTCCAGAGATTGAGTTTGCATATTAGTAGAACAGCAAAATATTTTTAGTCCTTTCATCTTTCGAAGGTGGGACAGTGAGATAAACATAGAAGCAAGCACTAGATATTTCCAGTCTTTCGTTTCTAAAATATACAAGCCTGGGTAGGTAATATTTGAATCATTATGTCAAAAATACAGCAAAGCATTGACATATTTTGGAATCAGCTACTCAGAGAAGCAAACAAATCACAAAGGTGCATTTTTTTTTAAATAAAGACTTAGCATAGAGTGAACTAAAGTATCAAAAGTTAAAGGCAATATCTTACATAAAATTAGAGACCTGAAACTACCAAATTTATATGTTGATGGGATTAACCTATCAAATCTGCCCACAACCCTTGCCTATATTAGTCATTTGTACAAATGTAGCTATAATTAAGGTTGACAAAGAAGAGCTCCATCATAGCTTATAAAATCTTCAGTTGAATGAGGTCAAATAAAATATGTTAATATTTTCTCTTGATTCCATCATATCTTTCACATAATTCCTTTCTCTTCCCCACTCCAACACTCCATAGCATGCTCTATTTATAGTTCAGATCATACATTCAAAGTCAGCTTGACCCTCTTACTCTACATTCTCCAGTTCTAATAGAACTTTCTACTTGACACAATTTTAGCCACCAACACTATCTCTCCTTTGATCTCCTCCTAATTTTTTATTATTTAGGGATGTGTATACTTATTTAATCTTTCAAACATTATTTCCACCGATCAAAATTAAAAAAAATTGTTTAATTTGATGTCAAAATTTATTTACATTTTTGTTTTAAAATTCATATTGACCGGAAGCTCCTGAAAATTAGACATGACTACAGTGGACTATGGTGGAGGGCTACTAATGCCTTGGTTGTGGGTATGGTATGATCACAAACACATGAAGGTACTGTATACCTTAACCATATACATTGTTGTAATGCAGTGCTTCCTCAATTTAAAAAAGAGCATAACATATTTTTGAAGTTGATTTTGTAATTGTCACTGCTGCATTTTATTGTTTCTAGTAGCTTCTTAGTAGAATCTTTAGAATTTTCCATATATATTACACAGCCTATAAATGATGATAGTTTTCACTTTTTTCAATCTGAATTCCTTTTATTTCCTGTTTACATCGATCTAGTTAAAACTTCTAGTACTTAATTAAATATGAGTGGTGATAGTGGGCATTCTTGCCTTGTTCCTGCTCTTTTTTTTTTTAAATGTCTTTTTTAAATATATATTTTTATTGTTATTTATATTTTTTACATTTTGTATTCCCCTTGAGTAACCCACCACCAATTCACCCGTGATCCATCTCCGTGGCCCCTTGTATCCTTTTCTACTCCATTTTGTGCCTTTATCCTCCCCTTCTTCCCCCCCCCCCC
>PVIJ01012004.1:0-51878 GCA_004024925.1 Scalopus aquaticus
TATCAGTCCTTTATCAGATGTATTGTGTGCAAAGATCTTTTCCCAGTTGGTAGGGTGTCTGTTAGTTTTGGTTAATGTCTCTTTTGCTGTACAGAAGCTTTTTATTTTGATATAATCCCATCTGTTTATATTGTCTTTTACTTCCTTTGCTTTGAGGGATGTGTCTTTCAAGATTTTGCTGAGATGTATGTCATGTATACTTCTTGTCTCTTATTTATTGTCATGCATTTTATATATTTATCTTTTGCAGCTTCATTCACAACTTTTCATGAACCTTTAATATCACATCCTTCTCTTTATGAAATGTGAGATACTTGTTTAATTTTTTAACATTTGAAATGAACTTATTGTCTTCAATGTTATTTTGTTCTTTATACATTTTAAAAGATGCAGCATGCTGTTACTTATTTCCTCTTGGTTCTAGTTGTGAGAGCCTTCTTTATGATCTAGATCAGTGCTTTCGGATACCTGGCTATGTTGTTTCCAGCCTGTTGAGTGTGAAATATGTGAGACACCTTTTTCTTCTACACCAGGATGTTCTATGTGTTACTGTGCACCACCTAATTACAAATCCCACTGCTCTGACAGATACTTCCTCCTAGTGGAAAAGCCTGGAAGAGATAAAAGAGTTTCCTTTGCTGAGCTCAGGTACCAGGCCTAAGTCATGGTTTTTATTCTTTTCTTTCCATTTTAAAGACAAGGGTTTCTTAGAACTTAGGAGACTAAAGCTATGTCTCCCCCAAATTCGGTGTCAGTTGAGCCTGACTGAGGTGTTCTCTCCTCTTAGGCCCTACCTGTGTGTGCAGGAGGCGTCGGGGGAGGCCCAGCCTGGGAGGAAGGGTGGCGACCTGGTTGAACACAGGGGAGGAGAGAGGCCTTCCAGGGGCCCTTCCCGCTTGGCTGGGACCTGGAGAAACCCAGCCTCGTACTTCTTCTCTAGCCTTGCTCAAGGTCCTGTGGTTCTGCCCACCCTTTCTGCTCCCCTGTCCAGAAACAGTCTTGTTCTCAGTAGCGCCCCCTACAGACTGTGCGGAGCTTCACTCCCTCACCTGCTTGTGAACCCAGCCAGGGGGTCCTGGAGCAGGAATGCTCGCCAGAGCCTTAAGCGTCTTTAGCGGGCTCCTGGGGAAAACCTGTGGAGAAAAGTGCAACATGTTTCTGGCAGAGGAGCCACTGTAGCTGGGCTGAGGTGATGCACCAATGAGGACCTTGGCAGGGCACTTGTGGATTGGCGCCGCCTGGCGCGTCTCACCTCTGACGAGCCAGCCTCGAAGTTGGAAAGTCACGGGAGGAAAACTAGATGCTTTTCCCCGGATGAGCCTTGGTAGTCCTTTATATCATCTATTTTTTTTCCCTCTAAGCAAAAGAGAATTTATTCTTTTGTTCTTGGTGAAATGAATTATTATTTGGACACTTTAGAAAAAGAAAACCTGACAGTTTTATATCTTGAACTTGTAATGAATAGTAACTTTGTTAAAATGGCAGTCCCAGTGGAAAAATTTAGCTTATTATATAATTGCCCTTAATTGATCATTTTTTAAATGGAGCCTTTAAAAGTAGTTTAGCTCTTGTTCCTGTCAATACTAAAACCTAGCTTGAACTCCTTTCCAGGCAAAAGTGCCACCAGCCTGCTGTCGTGCTTTGTGGCCATCGGTTTCAGTGAGATTAGCACGGGAAGAGGCGTATCTCCCCACATCCACATGAGATAAGAGACATAATTCTTCTCTTTTTGCTAGTAACTCAACAGGAGAAAATTGTTCCTCTCGTGCATTTTTCTCTTGAAAACCACCTATATTTTAGTCATTGGAAACTTAAAAGTCTAGATGAATATTAATCTACATGGAGTTACAAAAATGAGTTTGAGTATTTCTGTGGACATGAGGTTGTGGTGGGTTTTGATAAATGAAGACTTTTATTAGGGAATTCACCTGATTGATGGTGGGTCTTTACTACAACATTTATCTCATGATTGAGTCATCGACTTCATTATATGTGTAACATCAGTTAATAAAAATGCTCAATATTTTGTAAAAAATATTTGTGGTATGCTCAAATCCAACTTTGAGATTATTTTTATGAAGTGGTTTGAAAGAGAAATGACGTGATCCTGGACTTGCTTAATCACCATCAAACCCTCTGGCCACAAGGTGAAGGCAGGGGCAGGCAGAGAGAGCGCCTGCACTAGCCCTGGCTTTGACCTTGGCACATTTACTTATTTGGTCACCATGGTCATATGGCCATAATTAAATGTACTTTACATGTGAGGAAACTGAGGCCACAAGATTTTTGTGACTTGGTCAAGATGACAAAAAACTTCATCATCCTCTTACTCAGTGACTTGGTGCTGTCGGCCCCAGACGTGCGGTGGTTCCATTTCCCTGTAGAGAGAAGAGATGAGATTTCACTATGGTGTTATTTCTGAGACTCTGAAATAGCACAGAGCCATTAACTTTTCTTGATTGACTTATAAATTGAAAGAAACAATCAATAGCTCTGAGTTTCCTAAGCTTCAAAATGTGTTAACTTTTCGAGTTAGAAAAGTTGTACTGAAACGGGAAGCAAGAGAAGGGGAGTGGGAGCGAAAGTTCTCAAAGCACAGGAAACACCTGAGAACAGCAAGATTTAGTGTTACTCAAAGTGGAAGTTACTACAAGAAGCGAAGAGGTCTGGGTAATAGGTAGCAGAAAGAAGGACCTGCATGTGCGAGAAGAGATTCCTTTGAGGCAGAAAGAGAGCTTTGAAGAAGGAACTACAAGGCTCGGTGTCTTGGTGGGGGTGGGAGCTAGCAAATGCCAGGACGGTCCCTTGTAGAGGCGCCAGCAGGAAGTAGGTGAGAGACAAGAATGTTGAGGTGAAGAGGAGGGAAATGGTGGTATGTTTCCCAAAGGTACCGATCTGCTTGGCCCGGCAGAAGAGGCTAGTGCGAGAACAGGGTCTCTCTCATCCTGGACGGACGTGCACAGGCCAGTGTGGGTTTGGAAAAATGTCCTTGGTGCCTTCCCTCACTGTTTCCCACCAAGCCCAGCTCCATTCTCTTACTTGACTCTAAGACCCAGTTTTCTAAGACCTGTGCTCTCAGCTGGCCCCTAGCCCAGAGCACGAGCCCTCCCTTCCTGCAGAGCACACGTTCAGCTTTTCTGTCATGCTGGTAACTTCCCTTGAACATTCAGAGTTGTCGAATGACGGTGCTGTACTGAGAGATACAAATCTTTCTCTACATTCCTTTTTCTCCTTATGCAGTTTCCCGATTTCAAACGTATGACTTCCAGCTCCTAAGACAACCCATGTTGTGTCTAGACAGTTCTATGGATGGACAATTTCTTTTAACAAGGAAGTGAATTCTGCCTCCCAGAGGTCCTCTGCGTCCTCTCCCCGTAGGTCCGTGTTTAGTGCTCTTAGCCCAAAGAGAAGGCAGCTGTTTCTTCCCCTGGGCAGTGTTTCATTCGCTTGGGCTGCTGTACAGAGTCCCGCTGTCTGGGTGACTTAGAAATAGCAGACATTTATCTTCTCAGCTTCGAAGGCTAGACGTCTGGATCAGGGTGCCAGCAAGGCTGGATTCTGGTAAGAGTTGCCCTCCTGGTAGACTGCCAACTTCTCCCTCTGTCTGCCCACGGCAGATGGGCAAGGCAGCTCTCCAGGGCCACTTTTATAAGGGCATTAATCCCATCTTGAGGGTTATTTAATTGCCTGATTGTCTTCCCAAGGTTCCACTCCCCAATTCTATCACAATGGGGGCTAGGATTCAATATATGGATTTGGGGGCGAGCAGGTGAACATTCAGCCCACTGCAGCCAGCCAGTCCTCCCTGCGTTCTCACTTCTCCAACTAAAGTCCTTAATGACAGTCACATTCTGTCCCACCCATCTGAGCAAGCCTGAGTTCTTCCAGTTCCTCAGCAAAGTGTGTGCCTGCCAAAGCAGAAAGACGCCATCTCCCTCCTTGTTTCATTGGCTATACCTCTATTCATGGAGCCTGATTCTGCGTTCATCTCCTCCCCCCCCCCACCCCGAGTGAGGAAAATGGGGAATCTGCTAGAGCAGATGATTGGGCCAGTGTTCCCCTTGGCTGGTGGGTCCTCTCCCTTCACTGCATCCTCAGAGCAGAGTGAATATAGGCATGAAACAACTACCTAAGTGAGTTAAGAAAAACAATTGCCTTTGCCTCCTTCCCACCTCCATCATCAGGGGAAGACCCTTTATCCCAGCCCTGGACGTCCTGTCTTCTGGGTAGAGGGTCTAAACCTGCTGTTTTGATTGAAGGGGTAATAAACTGTGGGTTGGAGACTACATTGAAATAAGTGACAGAGCTGTAGATTTATTGCTTGGCCTTTTTCACTCTAAAGAAAATGGACTTTAACAATAATCTTTTCTCCCATAAAAAAAAGAAATTTTCAGGAAAGAAAATCACTCACTCCATCCAGCTAACTAAAGGGCTCTCAAGAGCAAAACTTTCTAAATGCTCCTTTCATCTGGTTGCAGAGACTGGGAATTAGGACACAAAGCAGGGTTCTCTGGAAGAGCAGTGCTCACGGTCTCTGAGGGCGATGCTGGGCCTTCTTATCCCCGCTGCTTGTGCACAGACAGCACTGATTGATCCCTGCATGCATCCAGGTGTGCGTGTGTGTACATGCATGCAGTGGGCTCGGAGACGTGTGCATGTTTGCATGTACGCACACGTGTGATCTCATGTAGGTGAGCATGCGTGCACATCCACCTACCTTTGCAGGTAGTGATGGGTGCTGTTGGGGAAAATAAGTCCCCAGGAGGTGCTTGAGAGTGCCGGGTAGGCAGGGTGGACTCTGTTTGAGTAGCGTCCAGCAAAGACGCTCTGAGATGCCATCTGGTTTGAAGGAGTGTGGGCACGTTAGAGGAAATGCAGGGAGCACAGACTGGGTGGAAGGCCCTGCGGCGTGGGGGCGGCCGGGCAGGGGCTTAGCGACCCCGGACAGGAGCGAGGCTTTCTAGTCCAGAGGTGTCGGGAGCCATCGGGGTGGGCAGGCTCTGGCATGATCTTCCCTGCTGATCTCCCTCTGGATGCCCTGTGGATGTGGAGAGTGGCAGCCTGCGCCGGCCTGGGTATTCTAGGGGCTCTAGTCCTGGAACCTGCTGGGTGAGGTGGGGGAAGCATGGGCTGGGCGTGACCTGGGACATGTGTGGAGCTGGGAGACTTGCCTTAACACATTTCCTTGGTACCTTGTGGACAAAGCTCTGCCACCCCACTGAGGGCCGGGAGGAGGGAGGAGGCTGCAGCCCCAGAGCCCCGGCTGTCCTCCTGGTTCTTGTGCGGCCTCACTCCCCTCTGATGAACTTGGAATCTGGCAGCCTTGAAGGCTCGGCCAGTGCTTCTCTGTTGCTCTGTCTTCTGGATCATCTGGGCGCTCCAGTGGCTTCTGTCCCCATCTGCGTGCCAGCAGGCATCACATGTCATCAGGCCCTCACGCTAAGCTACACCTCCCTGCTTCTTTAGCATTTCCGCCTGGAGCCTCAGGGGCTCCCCTCAGACTTGCCCAGAGCACCCCCGAGGGCCCACTCCGACCCAGTCCCATCTCTCACAGGCCCATGCCGGGACCTCAGTGTTGTCCTTTCCCTCTTCCTCATGCCCAGTCAGTGGCCAAACCCCAGGACAGGGCCGCTCCTGACTGGGTGCCAGTGCCACCCACGCCTGGCTCTCGGGCTTGGGGCGGGGCTTTGGAATTCTGCTCTTGCTGCCTTGAAATTCTTAGTAATTTTTGAACTGGAGTCTCACATTTTCGTTTTGCACCGGGCCCCGCATTGTGAAGCTGGCTGCCAGTATGTTCCTTCTGCGAAGTATCTAGAACACTAGCCGTTTCTCTCATCTCTGCTGCACGGCAGTGTCCAAGTGCCTCCATTTTTACTGTATCTCTGCAAGTCGCTGTTAGTCCACTGCTCCCCCTCTGCTCACTGTCTGCAGCTTTGCACTGCAATGAGGACCTGGTAGTCTGTTCTTGCCCACTAGGGCATGGCTGCTCGTGTGTCTGGGCCCCACGCCCTGCCTGCTCCCCAAGTGGAGCTCTTCACACCACTCAGGTGCATGATTTTAGTCCAGCTCACCCTCCTGGCTCTCACACACCTGCTCTACCAGCTCCTCTTACCCGACCGCCCCATCCTCACCCTTGCCGGTGCCTCAGTCCTTGCAGGTGCTTGCAGTAACTGCAGTGAACTGTTTAATGGCTGTGTGTTTTGCTTGAATGCAAATTCAGCAAGGGTCTTGGGTCTGGGTCCTAATCATTCTGGGAGGATGTTGCGCAACCATCCCAGACTGGGTAGGTTCATTGTCGATGCTTGTGGATGAAAAGAGAGTTTTGGAGCCCTCGGTATCACTTTATAGGCCTTTAATGCTGAATCAGGGGACAGACCAGCACGCAGGGAGACAGCAGCTGAGCCCTCCCAGTCTCAGTGACGCCGCCACCCCAGTGCCAGAGCTGCGGAGCCCCGTTAGCCCTTGCTTCTGCGCACAGGTGTTTGGAATCATAGGTGTGCATGCCCCATGCCCATGCCCTTGGCAGCCGAGGAGGAATGCTAGACCACAGGTGCCAGCCATGGAGGCCAATGGTGAGAGGGTGGAAAAAAGCCAGATTTAACCCTATTTTCTTTGCAAAGGAGAACCTGAAACGGTGCTTATGTCCTCTGATCACCAATATTTATGAATGAATGAATGGGTGAATGAATGAATGTGTGGTTGTCTTGAGGAACTGTTCCAGCTCAAGCACCGATAATGAGGCTCTGAAACATTGGCTATTCCGTGGGGTCATTTTGTTATCTCTCTTGGTCTAGCAGGGGGGTGTCTGCTCTGGGAGTCCCATCTCTGTCAACCCCCATCTCTGGCCTCTACACTTCTTCCCTTTTCTGGGCTCAGTTTACTCACCCAAGAAAGAAGAGGTTGAGCCAGATGGTTTCTGAAGCCCTTTGCGATGCCAGCATTTTATGTTTCTATTTTCGTCAAAGCCCCTCAGGAAATAAAACTGCAGTGTAAATAATGAAAATAAAAAAAGAACATTCTACGTGAAAGTGCCATGGGCAATTTCTTCTTTATACTCCTAAGAAATGATCCTATTTCCATCCTCATGAAATTGGGCCATTCTGACGTTCTACTTCACAAACTCAAACTGGACAACTTTTTTCCTTTATGTTTCAAGATGACAATTTAAGTACAAGGAAACCGAAATACGGTTAATTTTTCCTTTCTTGGTTGTAAATGTTGCTTTTGTGACTTGTGTTAAAAGTCACTAAGGGGTCCACTCCCAGGGCCCCCCATCTCTGCCTCCTCCTTGGCCCTTCTCCACATATCTTACCTTTGCTGATATCAACTTACTCAGTGAGCAAATTACCAGATTTATAATAAACCATTTCTAGAAGACAAAGATAGAGGGTTAATATTTCACCATTCTTCTAACAATTTCTGAGTGAAAATTATATCTGTGGGTTGGTTAGTGAATTTTTCTTTTTAAGACCTAATAGGGAAACCTTTAGATTTTTTTCACATTTTGTTGTATTCTGCTATAGTCTATTTTTTTTAAGATTTATTTATTTATGCATGCAAGCTGGGGTACAGGCCAGAGACTTGGGGTGGCGAGAGGGTTCACCAGGGACAGAGTGGGGAGCAGAACAGGCAGATCAATGGAAATACACTGCTGAGGGGAGCAGCGGGGGAGACAGGAAAGGTCTGCCCCGCCATGTGGGAATCTCCCTGGCTGGGCGTCGAACTCGCATCGCCGCTGCCAACAGCTCCACAGTGCAGCGCTTAACCGCTGCGCCACCAGGGAGGCCCAGTCTCTTTATTTTTTAAAGAGCTTTATCAAGGTACAATTAATATACAATAAACAGCAAATATTTAAACAGTAGAGTTTGATAAGTTTTGATATATATACATCTGTGAAACTAAACATATATGTCTATAGCCCCAGAAATTCTCTCCTGCCCTCACCCCACCCCATACCCAAACAACAGCTCATCAGCCTGTGTCTAACAGTTTGCACTTTCTAAAGTTTTATATAAATAGTATTATACATACAGTATACAGTAGGTATTCTTACTTTGGCTTGTTTTTTATCCTAAACATGATTATTTTGAGACTCATACATGTTGCTATATCAATGGTTCATTTCCTTATATTCCATGCATTTACCCCAAGTTGTCCATTCATCCCTTGATGAAAATATCGGTTGCTTCCAGTATTTGCCTATAACATAGAAAGCAGCTATGAACAGGCAATACAAGTTTTTGTATGAATTTGTCTGTTCTTTAGGTTTATACCTAGGAGTGGGCTGATGGGATCACATAATAATTTTAGGAAATTGTTGAAGTCATTCCCCAAATGGTTACATCATTTTGCATTCCCAATGGCAATGTATGAGAATTCCCATTTCTTTTTTTAAATTTTATTATATATATATGTTTACATCATTCTTCCTTTTTGTACAATGCATGCTTTCTCCCTTCAGGTGTGGTCTTCCTACAGTTCCCATCACCAATTCACCTGCTCACCATCACCGTAGGCCCTTGTGTTCTTCCCTCCCCTGGTTTGCTCCCTCCCCCTCCCTCTTCCCCCCAGTGTCTCTATTTAATAGTTGCCTGTTAATTTTGCTTTTTCTTTGATTGTAATTATTTTTTTTTTTGTCCTGATCCTTTATTTTGTTCCCTTACTTTCCTTCTGTAAGTGAAACCATCCACTATTTTTCTTTCTGGCTTATTTCACAGAGCATAATCCCTTCCAACTCCAACCTTTGCCAATGTGTATTATTGTCCATTTCTTTATTACAGTCATTGTAGTGGTTGGGAAATCCAATCTCATTGTGATTTTTTAAATTATGGTAAAAGATACCTAAAATCTACCATCTTAACTATTAAAGTGTACAGCTCGGTGGCATTTCTTAGTTAACATTCATATTATTATGCAGCCCTCATGAGCACCTATCTCGAGAACTCTTCCTCTCGTGAAACTGAAGCGCTGCATCCATTGAACACTGACTCTCCATCCCCGCCTTCCGAGCCCTCCCACCCACCATTCTGTTTTCTGTCTCTTTGAATTTGACTCCTTTGGGTCCCTCGTGAAAGTGGAATCACACATTCTGTGTCTTTTAACAACTGTGGCTTATTTTACTTAGCATTAAATCCTAAAGTTTCGTCCATGTTGTGACATATTGCAGAAGTTCTTTCCTTTTAAAGACTGAATGATATTTCACTGTATGTACATAACACATTTTTTCTTATCCATTCATCTTTTGCTGGACACTTGGGTTACTTCCAGCTTTGGCTGTTGTGAATGACGCGCTGAACATTGGTGTACAAATATCTGTTTGAGTTCCTGCCTTCAATTCTTTTGGACATATACCTAGAAGCAGAATTGCTGAGTTTTACAGTCTCATTTGTGTTTTAACTTGCATTTTAACTGACTAACACTGCGGGCATCTTTTCATGTGCAGATTTGCCCTTTGTATTTCTCTTTTGATAAAAAAATTACCAAAATTTTGAAAACATTATTTTGTCAGTTTGTGTGTGTGCTGTTTTCTTATTAGTGATTTTCAGAGTTCTTTATGCATTCTAGTGTTAACCTTAAATAAGAGAACAACAAGGTTAGTGGGGTATGAAACTTGGCAGGGCATTGCAATTTTGGGGATACACAGATTCAGGTGGAATCCTAAAACATGCTCCAAGGGAGAACATGTTTCATGGGAAGAAAAGAGGAAATGATGTAAATGATTAGGAAAAAAGTTGATTAGAGTTAACAAGCTTAACCTACTTTGGGTTATAGATAATTGGTTATTGATTCTATCCTCTTGCAGAAAGTTTATAATTATCTATCTGTCTTTGGTCTTTGGTCCAGTTCAAATAAAATAAGTAGTGTGATTTCTCTGTCATGGCTGCCTCGCTCCATTTTAAAAATGGCTCCACAGATGTCAACTTTTCATTTCCCCCCTTTCAATCGAGATCTGCCTTTGAAAGCAGCATTGATCAGCCATTGGAAAGCACTGCCAGTTAGTCACTGGATTGAGAATCCTGCGAGCGTTCAGCTTTTACTTCCTTGTTGCCAGGAAGGTTCGTTCTGAGTATGTCACATCCCATGTAGGAGGGAGAAGGTAGTTCCTTTGGAGTCTAGGCCACCTTTGAGCAAACAGAACACCAGAGAAGGGAATGGCTTTACCATCAAGCTTTCTTTGAGGGCCAGCATCTCCTGTGGTTCCTTGAAGAATCTCATGTGAAAGCTAAAAGCCTTAGGGATCATTTCAAAATGCTGAGCTGCCGCTATTCAATAGTTTTTTTTATAATATCGAGCTATGCTGAAAAGAGAACATATTACTGCAACAAAAATTCCTATAACCACAAACAAAATGCAAAGTCCAAATTGGAGTTGCCGCGGGAAACTAGCCATGGGTCCACGTGACCAAAAGGGATTATGGAGAATTCCCAAGAATGTGAGCACAGAACCAGGTAGGCCCACCAAAGCTTCATGTCCCAGCAGATAGCAACCGGCAGGGACCAACACCCCACGTCATGGAAGAGCCCGCACAAACACGTCATAATAGGGAGCCTTAAATTCTTCTTCCCACGCAGATGTGTATCTCTTGTCTTGCCCCCTGCTCTCTTGCAGGGTATTTCCATAAATCTACCTTTCCTGTTCTCCACTCTGTCTCTGGTGAATTCTTTCACCCCTGCACCTCTGGCCTCACCCCAATATTAGACCGCCACCAAATGTGTCCTTTAATTTCCAGGGATGTTTCTACCATTGACATCCACTTTAATTCCATGAATTCAGATAATACACTTTGTGTTGACTCCTTCCACCAGCCTGTGAGGTCTCATGCCCTGACCCCTCTGTCTCGCTGTATTTTCTACCATTTCCCCTCCCTCCCTCCAGCTTCTTACAGCCCTTTGAACAGTCTAGACCCACAGACACCCAGGTCATTGTACTGGCTGTTACTTCTGCAACTCTGTCCACCACACACTTACAGGAATGATTTCTTCTTCTTTTTTTTTAATATATATTTTTATTGTTATTTATGTCTTTTACATTTTGTATTCCCCCTTGGGTAACCCACCACCAATTCACCCGTGATCCATCTCCGTGGTCCCTTGTGCCCTTTTCTACTCCATTTTGTGCCCTTATCCTCCCCTCCCCCGCACCCGCCCCCACCCGCTGAGTGTCTCTCTCCTATTTGGTTTCCTTATAGTCCTGTTACAAGTGAAACCATTCGATATTTTTCTCTTTCTTTCTGGCTTATTTCACTGAGTATGATTCCCTCTAATTCCATCCATGTCACTGCAAATTGCATGTGTTTATCTTCTTTGAATGCTGAATAGTATTCCATTGTGTATATGTACCACATCTTCTTGATCCAGTCATCTATTTTTGGACATCTGGTTTGCTTCCATACCTTTGCTATTGTGAACAGTGCTGCAGTGAACATACGGGTGCATGTATCCTTTCGGATTAGTGTTTTTGTGTCCTTTGGGTAGATTCCCAAAAGTGGTATTGCTGGGTAGTATGGAAGCTCCATGTTTAGCAGTTTAGGAATGACTTCTTGCTTTTGTTAGGCTTCTGACCACTGTGCCTTACCAGAGAAATGGCCCTTCCCCCTACAGTAGGAACCCCCCTCCTTCTCTGCCCTGTTTTCTTCCTATCACTTCCTACGCCGTAGAGTCCACATGTATTTGCTGGTTTACCTCCCAGAACTGGAGTAGAAGACCCCCGAGAATAGGGGCCTGGTGTGCTCCCTGTTAGGTGCCAGGTCGGCGTGCGCTGCTTGTGGGTGGTGTTTAGTGCACATTGAGTGAGTGAGGGGATGCCAATTGCTGCACCCAGGACTGCTCCAGACTTAGCACGGCCCAGTTCTTCTTAGCACATGTGTTGTCTCCCGGCTGCCTTACCCATAGAATTTCCCTGACAACTGCAGAGAAAACAACGTCCATTTTGTAGAATAATGAGAATAATCATGTTTTTCAAAGCTGCTTATTAAGAGCTCTCTCATTTAATGAAAAACATTGTTTGGTTGCCTTAAGATCCAATTGTAATGCAGATCCGCAGTGCGTGCAGCTGGTCTCGTTATTTATCTGAGAGCCCATCTGGGTTCTTCTCAAGGAAACCATATTCGAAATGGAATCCTTTAAAGCTGCAGCCATTTGAAAAATCAAGCTGCTACACAGCTACGTTGTGACTCTGTCCTCACTGGCCTAACTTGTCAAATGCTTTGTAAATCTGAAGACCTTGGGTTCGAAAGGTCACCCTGGAGCCATCCTCATTGTTCTGGACGTTGAAATCTGCATCTGGGCCCCAAATCCACAGTTTGTGCAGTAATTAACAAGGGGGCACTTTCAGTGTGTCTGGTGCTTTCCGTGTGATAATACATTATTTTGATGGCAGAAGGTTTTTCTTCAAGTCAGTTAAGACTGGGTCAGAAAGACTTCTGGAACTTGCAGCGGAGACAGAGGTCACTTTATGCCTTTTCTGTCACAGAGGACAGTTTGGTCTTCTGAGTTCTTTATTTGGGGTCTTGACCTGCAATGTGAAGGTTTTTCTTTTTCCTTTTTAAAAGTCATTGTTATGAAGAAAATTCTAAAAAAATAAAATAAAACTGAGAACAAGGTCATTTTACATTAAAAAAAAAACAAACAACCTTTCCCCTGTTGTCAAGCTTTGTTGTACCTTCCTGGGGAAAACATCACTGAAAATTAGGTGTTTATTGTTTCACACTGGTCTTGGCATCAGAGCTGAGCTCATCAGAGCCCCGGATGTCAGCCTGCTGTGAACCCAGAGGAAACTGGGGGCACAGCTTGGCCCTTTCGT
This sequence comes from Scalopus aquaticus, assembly GCA_004024925.1. Lineage (NCBI taxonomy): Eukaryota > Metazoa > Chordata > Mammalia > Eulipotyphla > Talpidae > Scalopus > Scalopus aquaticus. The sequence goes on from PVIJ01012004.1 coordinate 12,802, forward strand.
CTCCCCCCAGTTCCTCCTCTCTGGCCTCACCTCCTGTTCAAAAGACTTCTGTGTTTTTTCTCCTCAACCTGATTGTTAGTTTAAATCAAAATGTCATAATTTTGCTTTGTAATGCTTGCCCTCATCATGGCGGTGCACCTGTGGCCTGTCTTCCATCATTCGTGTGCACCCCCAATGCCTGCACACACCCAGGTGCGCACACCTCCTTGACCTGGCACCTGCTGGGGGGTGGTCCTCAGGTAACCCCCAGGCCAAGCATTCACCTGTTTGGCTTCCCAGGAGGGGCCATTTCAGGCAGGTCCAGGCTAGAGTCCAGAAGGAGTTTAGGGGGGTGGGTTTGACTTCTTCATGCCCCTGAAGGGGTGTTTGGGCCACTCCTCTGAGCTCCTTCGTCTTCTGATTACTCCTCAGTCTGTCACCATTGTCCTCCATACATCACACTCTTCAGCTGCTCTTTAGCAAAGGGAAGTTCATTTCCTCTTTTTCTGAAAAACATTTTTTTCCCTCCAGCAGATTAATCTTATTCCAAACACTATTACCCTTTCACAAACTAAACATAATAAATGAAACTGGTGCTGCTTAGTTTTTGTTCTAGAAATTAAACTGAAGATTCATCACTCAGGTTATTTGTATTAAACTCTTTCCAAAGGGCGATGATAGTCACCAACACGAGCGATTCCTCTCCCCTGCCTGGGTTCCGGGTGTGCACCGCCGGGTGCTGGGGCAGAGCTGCTGGCTCTCAGTCTTGCACGTGAATGCTCTCGCAGCCTTGCTTTTCCTTCTCCTAAGGTCAAGGTCAATTCTATGTCCCTTCTCTGTGCTAGAGTACAGAATCAGCCCTCACTGCCTTCAGGGTGGTGCTGCTTGTGGAGTGCCTGGGTGACCAGCTCGAAGCTGGGGTGACTTTAGGGGACCCTGAGGGCTCTGGTATCCAATCAGACTGAATTCCTGTGGCCCACCTGAACCTACTTAAGTGTGAAGTTCCATCTTTAGAGCTGGTCCTGAGGATTGAGACTGTTCAACATCAGGCGATTGTGAAGAGACAGAAAGGAGACAGAGGCACAGTTTGGCATGCGGCTTGCTCTCTAAATATTTGCTGAATGACTCAAGATAAATAATAACATAACTAAGCATGATTATTGTGCCTAAAGTGGATTGTTCCCCTTGTTCCTTCTTTCCTCTGGACAAAAACACCTGGAGAGAATTAGCTATGAGGGCCAGGCCATGAGGCCACTGGACCCAGCGCTCTGGCCCTGGGACATGCAGTTGGACAGGACACCCAGGAGCAGAAGGAGATGGCAGAATCTTCTATGAGAAACCGGGGAAACGTGGAGACACAGGCTTGCCTCACCTGGTCTTTGCTTGCTGGGGAAACTTTCCTCACTTTTCAGGAAGGCCCAGAGAATATCTAACAGAGTTGAAAGGAGAAGCACTCTTGATGATAGCAGATGACGCTTCTGATGACTCTTTTCTCGACCTTATTACAAATTGAGGGGCAACTGCCCCACACTGAGGAACTGCCCCGGCTGGCTCTCTCCTCCAAGCCGGGCAGTGCTCTTCCCACGGGTCCCCCAGGTTCTGTACTGGCCCGCTGTCAGCGAGGGGCCGTGCTCATAGTAGATGGGGACCCACACCCTCCAAGAGGCAGGGCTGGGGTCTTCAAAGTTCTCTCTGCCCAAGTCCAAGCCGTTTCCAGCATGCTGTGGCTCCTCCCATAGGTGTTTTAGAAGCACATGTATTGGCGGACAGTAATTAGCATGGATGTTCAGGACTTGGAGTGCCAGCAAATATGACAGTCAGTGCGCTTGTTTCTCAATCCAGAGAGTGCCACGTCAGGCAGCACAGCTCCTGGTCCATGAACCAGAGCACTTGAGTACCTGAGTCCTTCCTAATTATTTTACTGCATTTTGCTGTTATCTTTGCCTGAGGGTCATTTACGTTTATTTTCCTTGTCTGGCAGGGATATTACATAATGGTGCATGTGATTCGCAATCTGTACCCAGTGATGTTCCTTTACGAACTTGAAATTGGCCACGGTGGGAGGATTTATGCCATTTATGCTTGCTGATGCTTACTAGGCGAGGAGAATATTTTCTCAGTGAAAATCATGGCATAGAAAGCCATTTACACTTAAAATCACCCTTTATCATTTTAAATCACAGTGCTAGCTAACTTCAGCTTTAAGATATTTCAAACATTAAGGACGTCTCCTTGATTCAGTGGTGGGTTTTCTCTTGCTCTGTCCCAGCACGGACATGTCATTCAATTGTCTACCTGAGCTAAAATGGAGACCTGGATCTCCGTCTTTAGACAGTAAAGGTCCTTCCCGAATATTCACTTGCTTTCCGAATGCTTTTATGGCTATCAGAGGGAAGGGGCAGGGGGCGAGGTAGACTGGGTGACAGGGGCCAATTGCACTGGTCAACAGTGAGATCATAACTGACTTAAAAAGACCCTAATCTGTAGTATCTTGGTGTGTTGAACATGAATATAACTCTGAAAATTTTTTATTAGCTCTCATTTTGAAGGTACTTCATATAATTCATTTTATGTTTCACCATGTAAATTTATCCAGTAGGACTGCAACTACATCCTAAATCAGCCTACAATGATGTAATATTGCATCGCATTACATCATACCATCATGCACACATCATCCAGAGTTGATTGCATCATTTTCCGATGCAATGCAATACTACTGCCAGGCGGCTGCTGAAGTAAGCTGACGTAATCAGTGCACTATAGAAAGCCCTGTCAGAAAGGTTGAGCATAGAAAATATTTCAGACTTTGTGCAAGACAGTTGAAGCTAGTGTTCCATAGAACTGTTATTATTTTATCCATTTAGGCACAATACAGAATAGTACTGCCTTGAAAGTGCATTAATAGCATGGACAATTTCTGCTGTATTTGTGGGGAAGTGACATTTGCCAACCAGAAGAAAAGTATCACTTCTCAAGTGAAGAAGGCTTATCATCTTTACTTCGGATGCAAGATTGGTAACCAAGACAAGCCTTGGGCCCCACATATATGCTGTGCTACATGTAAAACACAGCTTTCACAGTGGTTAAATGGCAAAAGACCATCAATGCCATTTGCTGTTCCCATGGTGTGGAGAGAGTCAAGCAACCACATAAAAGACTGTTACTTCTGCTTGATTCCTCCTCTTTCTGGCAGAATAATGAAGCAAAAGAAGTCAAGGCTAGTCTACCCAAATATTCCGTCTGCATTGAGATGACCGATTCAACAACTTGCTTCAGGGTGATGCGAAACAAGCATGGAATGCTTTTCGCCTAGTGTCTACAAACTTTCTTGGGAATGTTAGGGCAGAAAACTACAAGGATCTAGTAGAAGACATGCTGATGCAGTATCAGAAACTTGGCTGCAATATGTCTCTAAAGATCCACTTCCTTCATTCCCATCTGGATTTCTTCCCTGAAAACTGTGGTATGGTTAGTGATGAACATGGCTAACATTTTCATCAAGATATGGCATCAATAGAACAAAGATACCAGGGAAAATGGTCCACTACAATGGCTGACTATTGCTAGACACTCCCCAGAGATGCTCCTGAACAACTGTAAAACAGACAAGCGAAGAAATCTGAGAAGTAGTCTATGACTTGATTTTTTACAGGTATTAACCATAGGCCTATTACTATTGGCATGCATTCTGTGATGTAAACATCCATTTATTGCAGATTACAAAAAAACTAGAGCCCAAATTAGAATTTGACTGTCATATTCGTGTTGCACACATACAAATTGATAGGAAATGACTAATTTTATTTCAGTGATGTGACTTTTGAAAAAATTTGTTGACCAGTGTTTTATGTGAAGGCTAGAATTGCACTTTCAGTGGTGAACTTTGCAGATGTTAATTTAGAATAATGCACACAGGGAATCTATGTTATGATGCACTATTACTTACGTAAAGAATTATATTAAAATATATCTCTTTTTAGTTCTCTGGACTTAGCTCTTATCTATATGTTGAGATGCAACAAGACACAGTCCAGAAATGGGAGAGGCCGGAGGGTTCCTGCTGCCGCTGCTGTGACATTGCAGTCACATGTGCCGTGTGCCACAGTAGGGACCCTCCAGGAAGCAGTGGAGGTGACCTTCCAGAGGACAGCATAGGGTGGCCAGCAGCTAGGGCAGCGAGGGCCTCCCTCGTGGTGGGCTGAGGCCAGCGGCGCCCCTTCGGGATGCCTCACTGGGCTCCTGGACTTAGACTGTGGCCGAGGCAGTGCCAAGGTGCCAGCGTGGAGGAAGCGCTTTCTTAACCTGCGAAAAGATCAGATGCGACACACCTGGAGCACCAAGGATGCGGCTCACCAGGCATCCTGTGGGATTCCCTGTCACCAAGCCGGGTGTCACCACAGTGCTTCTGTCGCTCCTGTGCTGGGAACGTGGCCGTCAGGCTGTGCCTCATGGGCTCAGAGGGCCCAAAGCAGCGCCTGGAGCACCCGAGCTTGGGCCGCCCAGGCCAGCAGAGGCTGCGCAGTGGCGATTCCCAGGGCTGACGGAGGTGTCAGCCAGGCCCACGGCGCTTCCCACAGGCTGCTTGTTTGGCAAGACAACATTAATGCTAGAAGGGTAGGGCAGCTCACCTGCTAGGCTGCCTGTGGATACAGGTATGGCGTCTGAAGAGCAGGGTGTGCTGGGAAGCTGACCAGTCTCAGGGCAGCCAGGCACACTCAGCTCATCTCCAAAGTAGATCGTCTTCACAGGGAGAAATTAGTTCCAACACTGTGTCAGCCAATAGAAAATAAGTCAGTTTATATCTCTTCAGATTGAGATAACAGACAGGTAAGCTTTGATAGGGACTTAAGGTGGTAAAGGGGAGTGGGACAGGTGTGCCCAGGTGGGAGCCATATCAGCGGGGCCTGTGGTTCACCTTGGGACTCAGAAGGGTGCTGGTCACACCTGAAAGGTGACCAGGTGCCTGGGGGTGCCTCTGAGGGTAGAGCTGCCCTGTCTGCAGCTTCACAAATTTTTTGAGCTTTTGGCCAGGCAGCTTTTCTTCTCAGCCTAGAAGCAGGTTCTTTGAAGATCTGACTTATGTAGGAAAGACCTTTCTTTTCTGAGGAGGGTTTTCTCTAGAAAACCTGCAGAGTTCCCCCCCCCCCCCCGCCTCCTGCCCCCAGCTTCTGCTGAATCCCCCAGGTCCATCTGATGTTCTTGCATCTGACTCAGCTCCAGTCTCGGCCACTTCCGGGTGCTTTTACAGAGCTGCTCCAACCACTGAACCGTGCAGCAAACGGGCATCAAAGGTGCATGTGGGTGAGACAGGGCCTCCGGGCACACTCGCTCACAGCCCAGTCAGCTCAGCTGGAAAACCTGGTTTCATAGCGAATAGTCAGCACACGCCAGGCAGCGCTTTCCTGGCCATCTCAGCATTCAGCTCGCAGGACACAGATGTGGGCTTTCCCGTGCGGTGTATGTTTGGGGAGTTTGAGGGAAGACTTTCTGCTGCCTCTGTTGATGGATGGTCCAAATACTCTGGAGAGCTCAGAGGCTTTTCCTGGCCAGCTCTTGCAATAGTGCCACTGGCCGAACAGGGCAGATGACTGTACACACTTGGTGCGTAGTAGGTGTGGTACAAGAAATGTGTATTTAATTGAACAAGGGCCTGGCTGGTGCTTAATCTCTCTCACGCTGTCTCTCTGTCTTTCTGTCTCTCTCTCTATCTCTGCCTCCCTCAACAACCCCCAGCCCCAAGAAGCCCAAGAGAAGTGATGTCCATGCAGGGAGTACAAAGGGGGGTACAATGGCACCTTGACACTGGTGCCTTGTCCCTGCCAGGCCCCTCTCTCTGCACAGTGTATTGCACCCTGCTATGTGTGGGGCCCTGTGTGAAGTGGGGTGGGGGTAGGGAGTTGAGAGGGACCTTCTCAGCCAGTACATGCCAGGGCTGGAGTATGCAGATGTGACCTCTCTCCGGAGTGCTGCAGAGAATATCAGAACCTAGGGGAGGGCACATCCCTCCCCCCGTCTGAAAGTCTGTGAAGGCCTCTCCCAGTAGCAACAGCTCTGTCCACAAGAAAGCATTGTGGGAAGGACCAGGCTCCCGGTGCTAAGCAGCACTTCTTAGGCAGTCATGTGTATTCTATAGAATGATCCAGAAACTTAACAGATCCTTTTATTTCTGTTCTGACCTCTTTCAACTTCAGGTTGCTGTGGCTCAGTGAAAGTCCTGTCTGTTCTGTTCAGGAGAGACCAGGACCTTCCTTTCGTGGAGGTGGAGCTCACTGCTGAGATCAGGAGTCTGGTAGAGAGGCTACTGCAGTCCCTTGGGTCGAGCTCTGCGGTCTGAAGTCACAGGCACAGGGACATCTAGGGCGTGTGTGCTCTGAGAGGCCCGGGGGGCATGGGAGAGTGTTTTCTGGTGGAGGCCCAGAGGTCTGCCTCCACCCTGAATCTGCCGACTTGACCGCCATATTGGCCTTCAGTCTCCTTATCTAGGGCTTCTTTCCCAGTACCTGGGGAATGAGGGGTTAAAGTAACTGGTCAGATGCACTGAGTGAGTGAATGAATGAATGCATGCATGAAGGAGCCTGTGAGTGGAAGAGGCTGGATGATTTCCTTCTCTCAAATTCTATGACTTTATGCATAGAAGAATTAAAACAAAGACTCCAAACAAAGCTTCACAGCTAAAGTAATCACTCAAAAGTTATTTCAGTAATAAATGCAGTAACTGAAGGATCCCTATTTTATTTTTAAAACCAAATCCTGAACATCTTGACAGGAAAAAATATCCCGCTAAGATTTATCTGAAAGTATTATTATTATTTTTGATGATGGAAGACTGTTTTCAACCTGATCTTTTGCTGGGCCAGTTTATGATTTCTACTAGGTAGACACTGGAAACATCCCTGAAGGGTATAGATAACGTTACCATCGTCACATTTTAGCAGTAGTTTGCCAAACACTCATAGGACGTGACATAACTAATTTGCCATCAACTCTGTATTTTTCAAAACCTAGCTGAGGTACACATGCAATAAATCCCTGGTCCAACTGGAAAAAGCATCCTACAGTATAAGGTGCCAGTTCTGAGGGGCAGAGTCCGTTGATCTGTGACTGAATGAGTCACTCCGTTAGTCCTGTTGTGGCTCTGCTTCATTTAGAGCTGGTTGGCTCAACAAGATAAATCAGGATTGTCAGTGATTAACAATAGAATTTCCAGCTTTGTAAACAGCCCACGGAGCTGACTGACCTGTAGATACCAGGGCAGTCAAATGCCCTGAACACTCCTCTGAAAGTCGTGCTGGACACTGCGGCACCTGGCCACATACCCATCTGGGACTCTGCCCATAGTCGTGTGCTCACACGGGGCACCCCACCATATCACTCTCTCCAGCCTCCAGTCCTTGATCAGTCCTGAACTGAGATGTGGAGGGACCCATCCAAGTTTCACTGAGGCCTCAGCGAACTCGGGCCTTTCCTGGATACTCGGGAGCTCATACTCTGAGGGAGAGAGACTGGCTGGGTCTGTGACTTCAGCCCAGTGTGCCATGGAGGGGTGCCCAGGATCTCTGGGGGTGCAAAGGATTGAAAAACCAAAGCTCCTAGCATTATTGTGGTGAGTGCATGTTCAGGGGAAGGTTTAGACTCAATAGAAGCTTCCAGAAGCACTAGCTGGAGGAAGGGATGGCTGTTGTAGGGATATGTAGCTTGCATGAGAGACGAGCCTGTTCCATCCATTATCCACAAGATAATTTGAATCCATAAAATCCGGTTAGCTTTCCACTGCAGTTGAAGGATGAAATAGGAAAAGGAAAGGTAAATTTGGCAAGCTGAACAAGTATGAGTCTTTTTCGGTGGTTCTTTGACATGTCATGGTGCGCACTCTCCGAGTGTTGCTTGGCAGAAGAATATTCCCTTGGAGCATTTCCCACTAGTCTCCAGGCCAGTGGGACTGTGTGTGATGCTTCTTGTTTCTCAAGCCTGGGCTCCTGGGCTCCATAATGAACAGTGAGACATGGTGTGTGAGAGCTTGAACGTGTGGGTGCTTCCCCCTGGGCGGGTGGGACCATGGGGCGTTGAGACAGTGCAGCGCCCTTATGGCCTTACCCTCCCTCCCCATCAAACAGAAGCGAAGCCGGGCAGCAGGGAAAGGGGGCCATGGAGGACTCAAGGGATGCTCACGTTAGGCTTGTTACGCCACACCCCGCGGGGCATTTGCAGATGTTTGCTCTTTTTGGAAAAACATGGAGCTATCGAGGCATTCTTAACTTTTTCTTTTCTGTGTCCTCCAGAACAACCCCATGCTATTTGTGGAGCCTGCGCAACAGGCCCTCTGCTGGGGCTTCCGCTTTGGGCCTGTTGCCTCCATCACCTTGCGTGGTTCCAGAGTGGACGCCTCTGTGTGGGGTGTAGTTGTTTTCTCTGATTGTCTTCCCCAATTTCTTGGTCTTTGGTTATCAGTAGTTTGGCACTTATTCTTGGTGTTTTCTGGGCTCTTTGGGCTTGTGGCTCATTATCATTAACTTTGGAAGATCCCTGGCTATTATTTTTTCAGCCTCAGAAAAATTTCTCCTCTTTTCTTTCTTTTTCTGGGGGTTAGTTGCACACACATTAGATGTTACGATATTGTCCCATAATTCTTGGGCACACTGTTACTTTTTCTCCTCTTTTTTTCTCTTTATGTTTCAATATGGTTAATTTTCACTGATTTATCTTCAAGTTCACTAATTACTTTGTCAGATTCGTCAAGTCTGCTGGTGAGCTGTCAAGAGTATTTTCATCTCTGCTGACATGTTCATTTCTTGTGTTTGCATTTGATTCTCGCTCATAATTTCCATCTCTCTGCTCAAATTACCCATCTGATTTTGTATATTGTCCACATGTTTCATTAGACTTTTAACATGTTAATCTTAGTCATTTAAAATTTCTAATTTGAAAATGTCTTGCTTAAGTCTGGTTTCCTTGATTGTATTATCTTTTAAGGATGTGTTGGATTTTTTTTCCCCTAGTTTATTTGTGTCTCAAGATCTTTGTGGAAAAGCAGATGATAGAAATGAAGGAAAACCTCTATTTGTGCCTGGAAGTGAATGTACCTTTGATGCTACAGGGGCTAGAATGTGGAGATTTGATTCTCTCAAGGAGTTGACTTGGTTTGTGACTTGTTGCTATGATGCCCCTCTATGTACCATGATCAAATGCTTCTGGTATTTCCTTGTTTTTGTGGTGGGCACTAATTTGCCAAAAGGTTTTTCCACCCTCATCTTTCAGTCTTCCCTTTTCACTGAGTCTCAGAGAGAGAGAACTTCTCTCCATACTGTTGACATGCAAAGCTCTTCGTGTGGTTTGGTTCTTGTCTACCCAATGGGTGTATGTGTGTGTGTGTGGTGTGTCTTTGCTATTCGAGTTAAGCTTCTGTTGTGGCAGGGTTTTGTGTCCTTGGGTTTTGACTGTGTGGGGTTTTTTTTTAAAGATTTATTTATGCATACAAACTGGGGTGCAGGCCAGAGATGTGGGGCAGTGAGAGGGTTCACCAGAGACAGAGTGGGAGGCAGAACAGGCAGATAGACTGAGGGGAACAGTGGGTGAGGCAGGAGAGGTCTGCTGTGCCATGTGGGAATCTCCCCTGCCGGGCATAGAACTCGAGCCGCAGCTGCCCACAGCTCCATAGCCTTGTGCTTAACCCGTTCCGCCACCAACCCCTGTGTGGTTTTTTAAACACCAGGCTGTGCTTCTCAGCCTAGTCTCGATTCTTGCCTCACCTCCTGGGTTGACGGTCTTATTCCACTTCTTTTCCCTGGGCTGTAGTGAGCTGGCATCAGTGCCCCGCAGTGTCATGTCTGTTCCTTGCTCCCAGCAGTCTTAGACTTTGGTCCACAAGGAGATGTTGGAGGCAGACCGAGCATGCTGCCAGGCCTCCTATCGGTGTGTGCTGACGCCTGTGCCAGGCTCGTGCTGCCAGGGAGGCTTCCTCAGGACCTCGTCTACTCCATGAGCTGGCAGGGAGATGCGTGGCGAAGCAGCAGCATGTGAATGCAGTTCCTGTTATCTCACGCCCCCAGGCTTTCTGTGGTCTCTTGCTAGCTCATATTCTGCTCTCGCCAATTTGTTAACACATTTTGACTGAGCTGTCCTTCGTGGTGTCTGGTTTGTGTTTGCCCAGCTGAGCTCCTGTTCACCCTATTTTTCCATACAGATCCCCGCCTTTCCCATATTGATTAGTTGCTCCCAATTCTCAGCTCTATGATGGGTGCAAGCAAAGTAGGTTTTAATTTGCACTTTGGACTTTTTCTTAGAAGATTTGGAGGGGTGCTTTTTCTAGCTTTGGTCTGGCTGGAAGCCCTGCGTGGGATTTTGACGCACCGGAATAGAGGTCACTTTGATACATCGGCAGAATCAAAGTGTACAGTGTGGGGAAGCAAATTCCCAAAACTGACCCAAACCCTCTCTCTTTCTCTGTAATGTTCCAGTAATTCACCTTCATGTGTGTTTTCATGATTTGGGCCTCACCTTCTCACCTGGAATGTCTTCCACTGCTGGTAACAGTCCCAGGCCCGTGGGGATGATGCCTCTTAATAAAATGCCCAGAGATGACCACAGCAGGATATGCAGTCTGACTGGTCCCACCGAGGCTATCACTCCCTCTGCTCACTCTACCTAGGACCCTTGTGCATTTTTCCATAATCCCATAGGCCTACCCCAGAGCCCAGCTTAATAAAAGTCTGATAAATGCGTTAATGAACAAGGCTTTTTGAGAACCAGTTAAGAATAATCACACATATCACATTGTGTGATAGTGGTTGTTTATGGGTCTGTTTCCTCTACAAATTTATGAGCCATAGAAAGTAAGAATCATCTTATTTTCCTTTGAGTCCCTATGGGGATAATAAACTTTCAAGGCATGTTATTAAATGAGCAAATAAATCAAAGACCTTCAAGATGGGGCGCCCGACGGCACATCAAAGAGAGAAAGGAATGAGAACCTGGCGGAGGGGGAAGGATGCTGAGCGAGGGCCAGAGGACACCAAGCATCAGCTGCCGCTCCGCCGCCTCCCTCTGCTGAGTCTTGACCGTGCAGCATCTGCTCAACTTGTCGGGAGTTTTCTTTGTGTATTAGGTGGCAGCACTGACTCCCCAGCAAAACAAGCAACAGATGTGCAAAGAATTGACTATTCTTAGAAATGTCAGCTTTTATGTGACTTGATATTTTTGCTGTGGTTTTCAGTTTTGCCAATGAAATACAAAAGTCCTAGTGTGTTGCTGATAATGAAATTTGTGATAGATTGCTTCTCAGCTTGCATTAGAAAATGCCCTGGACGATATTCTATCGGACATGCTCCATATTTTCTTCCTCTGTAGAGTGCTGTGTTTTGTCACAGAAACTCATAATCAGGAAGGTCAGACAATCTCATTTTTTCACATTTCTTTTTATAGCGGTTGCTCCATCAGGACCTGGGTTCTCCCAGAAAAAGACTTACCAGTGTGGTCCTAACTTGCTGTCCTGTGAGGAAAGCCACTCACCTGAACACAGCCAGCCCCACGGGGCATCCTTGGCTGCAGATTGTGGGACTCACCTCTGCAGATGGAGCAGTGTTTCTTGCTTGGATCTGAATTCTCTTCTTTATATTTTTTTATTATATACAAAAAAATTTTATGCGTTATAACACATATTTTATGTGTGCATCATTATAAATCAATACCTTTCTATACTATATTAAGTTTACCATTAGAAGTCCAATTCTGTCCATCATACAAATGACCTTTCTTATACAACTTACTCACTTTCCTTCCTCCTTCCCTTTTGGTAATCACTAATTTGGTCTTATAGTCTAATAATTTATTTTATTTCATTCATTCATTCATTCAGTTTCTTCATCTATGTATGGCATTCATCTTACTCTGACAAATTTCACTGAGCATAATACTTTCTCGGTCCATATGTGCTGTTGCAAATGGCAGGGGTTCATCTTTTTTATAGCCAAGTAGCATTCCATTCCATTCCAAGATACCACATCTTCTTTATCCAGTCATCTATTGCTGGACACTTAGGTTGTTTCCAACTCTAGGTTATTGTAAATAATGCTGCCATGACCAAAGAATTCTTGACAAAGCTTGAAGCAAGAGCTATGTGTATGCAAATGAGTACCCGTCACTCTTCTCTGAGAGAGCTAATGTGGGCCAGGGCTCCCCCTGTTGGCAGGCTATGGTGGTGCAGTGGGGCTACCCCCAGGTGCTTCCAGGGTGAAGGCTCCAGGCCAGTTCATGGTTTATGGTTTATTGGCTCACCAAGGTTCCAGCTTGATTATGTTCCAGTATGCTTCCATGCAATAAATACTGCATTCTTTGTTTCACTGAAGTAAAATGTGCAGAAAATAAGTGCCTATGCTAACCCGCCACCTGTTCACCTGTGACCCATCATCATAGTCCCCTGTGCTCTTTCGACCCCTTACCCAAGGGGAATACACAATAATGTAAAAGGTATAAGTAGCAATTAAAAAAATAGAGGAGAAAAGAGCACAAAGGACTGTGGTGATGGTTCACGGGTGAATTGGTGATGGGAAACCTACAGGGGATACACAATAATGTAAAGGATATACATTAAATTAAAAAAAGAAAGAAAATAAGTGGCTATGGAAAACCATGGCATTTCTGTTAGTAATGAAACTATAAACTCCAAATTTAATTTTCTCTTTTTGCTTTTAACTTACAGATTTTTAAGTAACTTTGCTTTTAAGTTACAGATTTTTATGTAATGAATTGTAACTGTTTGTTTATAGCCCCACAAGCAATGCATGAAAAATAATAGAGGCAGACAGCAGAGAAGGAGCGAAAGGAGTCCCCTTGTCACCCACTCTCCCCATCCTTAGGGAAACCCCGCGACACGTGGCTGTGGTTGCTCCAGCTTTTCTGTGCATTCATGTTGTGCCAAGTTTTGCAAGGTGTTAAGACTCTCCTGTCCCCCCTGGAGTCTCCCCCGAGCCCAGAACTTAGTACTTTCAGCATCGAGGTAAATCCTTGAAGGTGGCTGTGTTTGCACAGGACCTGCTGTGCCTGGGCAGTGCCAGCAGCAGTGTCGGCCCATCAGGCATGTGGGAGAGAGACTGGGCACCACACATGGGGGCACAGCGAATGAGTCTTTCTTGGAAGAGTGAAAAGGCTGGCATGGTGGGAGAAGGGGTTCTCCTGGGGGTGACACACTCAGAGGGACCACCCGTGAGCAAGTGCATGTTTATGTGCGTGCACATGCTTACACACACACACACACACACACACACACACACACACGCACGCACATTGTTGTTACTGATTCTGTTTCTGTGGAGAGCTCTAATGCTCTATGATAATTGAGAAACCTAACTGGCCCACATGCACTTCATTGCCTGAGTCTCTAGCTAGGTGAGCTCTTTGTTCAAAGACCACCGAAGTGAAAACTGGATAAGAAAACTCTGGAACTGCATGCTGTGAAAGAGCTTCATACCTGGAGGCCAGAGGTTTGTGTCCACTCTGGCTCAGCAGCTGCACCTCACATACTGGCCTTAGGATTTGTGATAGAGCGTGAACCCCTCTTGCAGCAGGGGGCAGCACAGGCAATGAAGCTCTCCTCCTGCGTGCACATGTGCGCTGTCTGGGCGTGTAAGAGACACGCCTGTTTTGTCTGGAGATGGACCCACAGGCAGTCTCGAGCAAATTTTGGAGGTCCAGTGAATATCTACAAGCCTGTCTATTGGGAAACACACTTTGGGTGAGCTTTGCTCAGGAAAAAGATGATAAAAATAAAAAGGAAATAAACAGCATCAAGGAAACAAATATTACTGAAGAAAATAGACTCGAGTATTAAAAAAATAACATCACAAGAACTGATTTTGGAATATACATCAAAATATGCTCACTATGACCCAGATAGAATTAACTGAATGATCTTCATGTTATGATACAGCCTGGCAGCATCTTTAATAACAAAGATGAAGAAAGATAACATTTCTACAAGAATGCAAGAACCTTATACATACAAATAGAAATGACAAAGTTTTGATAGGACGTAGCTATGATCCCAGGCTTCTAATTTCAAGTCCAATCCAGTACCACCCATCTATTAATGTTTCAGAACCTTCGATGCCTTTGTTCCTAACCAGCTATGTGACCTGGGTAACCTCTCTGGGTCTTAGTTATGTTATCTTTAAAAGTGAGAGAATAATACTATTAATCTCATAGGACCTTGTGAGGATTAACTGAGCTAATATGTGTAGACCTGCCTGCCAGCTCTTTCCCACTCACAGATGACATCTGCTGTTATTATAACTGACAGGTTGTCATCTCCTCTTCCTCCTCCTCAATATATCGAGTGAGTAAGGACTCAGAAAAAAAACACCACCGCTATCACTTCCTGACAGTGATTTCTTCAGTATGTTTTCTAGAATTAAGCACATAAGCTATGCACTTTGTGGTGAGAAAATGGTTGATCACAAATACTGAGATCAATTAAAAACATACTTATCGAAATAAGATACTTAATGTTGTAAACAGGCTATTAAATCAAACAAAGTTAGATAGCCAGAATATATCAAACAGAAGATACACATTGCAAATAATAAGAATTTCACAAATGTAACCCAAATCTCCGGTCTCGTATTGAATTAATGAAGACCTCAAAATGTGTTGAGGAGAAATTGAGCATCCCTGCATTTTTGTCTTGCAAAGGAGAGCCAAAGGATATGGGTTCATTTATTTATCTTTATAATTGAGATACATAGATATTTAAATTTATATCTATGTATTCGTAATTGTGTTATTTTTTATTGAGGTAAAATGGGTTTATATTACTGTATTAAGCCCCTACGAGTAGCTATTGGATTGGTAGAGACAACAGAACTTAGCTAAAAGTATTAGTAAATAAGAGAAAACAAAGGAAAAAATCTAAAAATGCAAATCTAAAACAAGATTACATTAGGAAAGCCAAATGGAACTGTATAAAATGAAGAATCAATAATAGGATTATAAATCAATTTCTAACTGGATTCTACTTTAAAGGCAGAGATCAGAGTAATATAGAAAGTTTAAAAATAAAAAATAAATCTGGCTAATTGAAAAGGTAATAAAGATAGAAACATATATACAAACATATGTAATGTAGAAGTCATGTTAAAAAATTCAGTGGGACAGGGACAATATAATTGTTGTTATTTGCTGAAATTATGTCATCAAATGTATAAAGAAAACCAATCAGGAATAAAAAGAAAAATTAACAAACTTCATTGGTAATGGAAGACATTTACATGACACCATTCATTTCTGAGAGCTGAATCATTAGATATATAGTCCTCTTCATTTTCTGTGGAGAATATGCTTTTTTTTTAAGAGTCCACAAAATAGCTGCAAAAATTCATCATATAGGAAACCATGAAGGATTTATTAACTATATTTTCAAACCATGGTCTCTGGCCATAATTATTATTTGCAAACTAAAAATAAGAGGAAAAAAGATTCACTTTAGAAAAAATAAATCGAAGCAATAATAAGAGTAGAAGTAATAGTAGTTGTAGTATTAATAGAATTTGCAGTGGTATTAGTAGTAACAAAAGCAATGATAATGCACCCCATTTCAAGAGCATTTATGAAATACTAGAACTTTTAATTGCTGCTTTGTGTACTTTATTTTTAATTTCTTTGCAGGAAGGCTTATCTGACAGGGAGATTAGGCTCAGGGAGGTTGCTATTTGTCTGTAGCAAACTCAATTCACTCTGTCTTTACTCTTCCTAACCCCTCAGGGTTTACCAACAGCTTATTCATCTTTAAAGAAGAATGCAACACGAGTAAAGTTCAAGGCAGCCCTTGTTGCCAAATTTGGCAGTGAAACCAAGTCTAAAACCCTACTTACTGTAATTGTTTTTAAATTGGGAGAAAATAGTACCCGAACAAAATAACATGGGAAAGAACCAGACAGCATAGAGCCCAACTTACTGAACTAGAAGAGTAAAATTGATAGATTTGGCAAGCCAAGAGGTGATTTTTTGGGGGGAGGAGGAGGTAAATATTATTGATATTACATATAAAGCTTTTGCATCAATGAAGAAAGAGATTAGATAAGCAAAAATTAAATTAGTTAGATACTTAATGAGAGAATATAGTAGCAGAAATAAAGATTAAATTATATTAGGATGGGTGGGGGATGGGCGCTTTCAAGGGGCTCGTGTTCTGTGGGAAGTGGGGTAAGCTGGGCGCACCTCACAGGGCCTAGTAGCAGGAGTTGTTCTACCTGGAAACCTGTATTATCTTTGTGGACAGGTAGCAGCAAAATGGCTTTTTCATTAGCAACCATAGTCATGGTGAGGTAGAGCGCCTTGTGGAAAGGGAAAATAAACAGGAAGAACGGTTTCAGCAGGAGACTTCATTAGCAAATCGTTTCTCTTTGAGAAGCAGGTGTCTAGCAGCGCCTCTTGCTGGAAGTGTGCTAGCCTGGGTCAGGGGGGCTTACTTCCCTGCACTTGGGGAGCCTGGTGTCTGGGAGAGATGTGAGCCCCCACCGGCTGGGTTTTAACCTTAAACTGTCAGCTGTCTGGGCGTCCAGCTGACATCTTGCATCTTGATTTGCGTTTTGACATTCAAGTGATTTTTGTCTTCTATAACAGAATGTGATGTTTGGAACCAGAATGGAGTGAAAATAATCCCAGAGGGAGATGAAAGCATAATGTGAAGCTAGATGTTGAGCAAATCTGCTTCTCCTAAGCCTTTTGGTAGGGGTATTGCTTTTCTGAGAGGCTGGGGGAGCAGGACAAATGGATCTTCTGGGAAATGGACCAGCTCCCGGTAAACGTGGCGCATAAATGTTGTGTATTCCCATTCCTGCTGGCAGGGACAGGACGTCATTACTGGCCTCTCTTCACATAAATCTCCTTCCAGCAGATTCCTGGCTGGGCAGTGAGTGAAGCTTTGCAACACCCACCAAGCTTGCTGCAAGCTCACAGGAAAAAGCAGCGAGGACTCGCCCCAAGAAGTGGCATGCCCACCTTGGTCATTGCACCAGAAAGAGCTGGCAGCGTCCGTCATCACTTGACCCTAAACTAACCCGAACACGTGCATGTGTATGTGTGTGTGTGTGTGTGTGTGTGTGTGTGTGTGTGTATGCTTGTGTGCTCACATACATTCGTTCACAACTTCCAAAATGTCTAAGGTGCTTCCTCCCCTGGGGAGATGATTTCACAGGAAGGTGGCCCCTGCTGGCCTGTCTCAACCAGCCTCTCTATAGCGCCTCCATCCAGGGCTCCCCTCTGAAGGCTGTGCAGAGCCACCTTCCACCTCAGCCCACTGCTCTAGTCCTGCCTTTGCAAATGCTCCCAGCTGCAAGTTGAGGTCTCCTAGAACAGATAATATCACAGCCCGAGCCACTGTGGTTCTTGAACCTTGCGATGGGCCAAGCCCCTCAGGGGTGTGCTGTTGATAGAAAATCCACCTGGGGCTTTGAATGTTTCATATAAAAGAATGTAAATTTCTATGTTGATTATATGTTAAAATGAGATTTTGGATATATAGCGTTAAATAGAATGTATCATTACCATTCATCTCATCTGTTCCTTTTAGTTTTGCTGCTATGTGGTACTAGAGACTTCTGGTGTATTTCTTATTGGCTCGGTGGTTCAGACTTGCTTGCAATTTGGGTGGAGCTGACAGGAAATTGGTGTCAGCCCCCTCACCTTCCCAAGACTGGGTGTTGGTCTCTGTAACAGGGATGGCAAATGTTTTCTGTACAAGGTCAGATATTAAATCTTTCAGGCCTTGTAGACCACAAGGTTTCAACTATTCAATTCTACTGTGGTTTGGTAGCTCTAGAGCAGCAATAGATGGTTATTGAGTGTGAGTGGTTGCATTCCAATAAAACTTTATTTACAAAAACAGGCAGTGGGCCAGAATTTGACCTAGATGAATCTCTTTGTAAAAGTACATTTTCTATTTATATGTGCGTCTTTGTGGGTTAAATACTCTTTTAGGAATTTTTATGTTCTGTGAAAATATCTTTGCATTATTCTTTGTTAGCATAGCAAAACTCAACTAACAAGTAATGAAGTTAGAATAGAAAACACTAGAACTGGCATTTAATGTCTCATTCTGTGTCTTCTGTCTCCGTCTCTCTTTTTTCTTTATATGTGAGGGCTTATATCTGCTATTTTATTTATTATTTTTTGTTGATTGCCTCTCTTTTTAGTTTTCTATTTCTTTTTCATGCCTCCCTATGAGTTAGTTGATAATATCCTAGAATTCCATCTTGGTGTATCTAGAGTGGTTTTTTTTTTTAAAGGTTTATTTATTTTTGCATACAAGCTGGGAGTGCAGGCCAGAGGTGGGGGGCTGTGAGAGGATTCACCAGAGACAGAGTGGGGAGCAGAACAGGCAGATCGACTGAAACACACTGCTGACGCTAGCAGTGGGCGAGGCTGGAGAGGTCTGCTGGGCCATGTGGGACGCTCCCTGGGGCGGGCTGGAACTCCCACCACAGCTGCCGACAGCTCCACAGCGCTGTGCTTAACCCGTTGCACCACCAAGGTGTCCCTATAGTGTTTTTTTAAATGCATATCTGTATAAATTTTTGGTGGTTACCCTAGGTAGTACAGTTTTTACGTATATAACCTAACACTGTTTACTGTTGTTATATCAGTTCAAATGGAGTATAGAAACTTCTTCCTTCTAAATCTCTTTTTGCTCACCCCTTTACAATGTAATTGGCTTTAATATTCCTCTGCCTTCTTTCCATCAGTGATATAATTTTTGCTTCAACAATGATACATAATTTAAAAACTTAAGAGGAGAAAGAAAATTTATTGTATTTAACTATACTTTTGCTTTTTCTTTTGTTCTTTCTTCCTGATGCTCTAAAATATCTTCTCTTATTTTCTTTACATTTGAAGACCATCCTTTAACCATTCTTCTACCGAAAGCCTGCTGATTTTTTAGTTTTTTCTTTTCATCTGAGAATGCATTGACTTCCCTTTTATTCCTAAAGGATATATAAAGTTTTTATTGAAGTAACATTACATTGCAAAATACAACACTGAGTTTGGATGTCTCAGTACTGGCCAGACTCCAGGCCCCACAACCCATTTCTCGTTGCGTTTCAGGTTGGGCTTCCCAGTGATGATCGTGTCCTGTATGGTTGGCACCTGCTACCTGCTTGTCGCTCATGTCGTAGTGGGATGGAATTGATAGACGTGCATTGTTTGAAGACCAAGGGTAACTTGAACCATCACCAACATCAGTAGATCACTGCCCAGGACCACTCTTGGGAGAAGAAAAGGTGCTTACTAGGGGGAGCTCTGGAGTGGACCTTTGACACTCACACTTGTATTCAGGTGAACACTGGCAAATCGTGGGAGATGCAAGATACACTTACCAAGATCCCCCTGCAGGAGGACGTGTATATTTCAAAACTCTTCTTGCTGTGCTCAGTAGGAAAAGACACAAATGCAATAATGCACCCCAAGTGCCTTGTGCTGTTTAACTGTCATACTCCTGCGGTTATATACATACTTTTTCTTCATGGAATCACTTTTCATGTTAAATTAATCAGCATTCAAGTTGTGTACCTTCTGAACATATGCTTTTCCTGGGAAAAGGTCTACAGTTTGTAAGGAAACATTTTATGTTTTAAAAAAATTAAACTCTCCCATGACAAGAAGTTTTTAGAATTTGTTAACTTTCTTAGTTTCTTTCACTATGTAAAATGGGATTTTATCCTTTATGCTTTCCTGTGCGGTTTTTAAGTAATCAATTAAAAATTTAGGAATTTGACTTGCAGAAGGTCAGAAGTGCTTCTAGCATAACATTTGACATATTTCACAGCTGGAAGCATAGTGTTTAGTTTGAAGGTGGCTCGTGCCATTTCTGGCAGCTCACAAAAGTGTCACCACACTCAGTTCTGCACACTGGTGGGACTGGCTTGTGTCAACCAGCTAATGTGCCGTAGAGCGGGATACATGAGGCTGGAGAGTTGGGGCAGGGGAGGGGATCCCCATTCTGTTGAGTCTCATCTGCTCCTCTTCCTCAATACCTGCTGAGCTCCAAAGCTCAGACCTTCTTCGGTTTTCCATTTACTGTGTGTGAGCCTTGAGGTGAAGACGTTTACTGGGGATTCTCAGAAGTGATAGTTGCAAAAAGTGTCTGCTTTTAAAAGGTAGAAGATTCCCCAGGACACCAAGAACAGGAAAGCAGCAGAGCTTTGCACCCTATTTCTATCCCTGGCACCCCAGGGTAGGCATGCCCTTCCTACAGTTTAGAATCTATTTGTATAATGGTGCCTGTTTCCTGCTTGAAAGGGCAAGAGTTTATGAGACCGTGCCCTTTGGATTCATGGCCCAGCTTTGAATTCTTTGATAGCAAAGGGGACATCAAGCCCCATTTTTATTTCAAAATCTGATCTGGGAGAATATCCCAGAAGCCTCGTTTGCACCTAACTCAATGCTCCCTTCTAGCTGCTTCAGCTCTGTGTCCTTGCTGGTTTGATTTACAGAATCCAAGATGTGCCTAAATCCTTCCACTGAAGTTATTTGCTTTCTCTTCTCCCCACATGTTTACATGTCTAGGAGCCTCTTTCTTGTGTCCAGGTGCTGCTTCTAACACACACCTGTCCCTTCCTCCTCTCCTCATGCCTCAGTATTTCCACCTCATTCTTAAGCCTTTGGCTCCTGATAGCTTTCTTCCTCTCCCCTTAAACTGCTCAGCATAGCACAGATTTGATATTCAGTGCTCATTTTGCCCTGAACTTGGACTTGAGTAACTGCTCCTTGAATTCTTCCAACATTCCAGGCATCTCTGCCTCAGCCTCCCACTGCCGCCTCACATTCATCATTCCCCCGCCCCCTTTTTGCTGCTTTCCCTCGCAGGTTCTCTCCTCGCTCTGTTCCCTTTCCTTTTTTTTTTTCTTTTTAAAGCTTTCTTTATTTATGCACACAAGAATTGGGGTGTAACCCAGAGGTGCAGGGTGGTGAGAGGATTCACCAGAGACAGAGTGAGGAGTACAACAGGTGGACTGACTGAAATACACTGCTGAGGGGAGCAGCGGGCCAGACAGGAGAGGTCTGCTGTGCCATGTGGGAAGCTCCCCAGCTGGGGATCGAACTTGTGCTGCAGTGGCTGCCATTAATTTCATAGTGCTGAGACTTACTCCCTTGCGCCACCAGGGAGGCCCATCCTAGCTCTGTTTTCTATTTCTGCTCATAAATTCCAAACTTTATCAACAAAGTGACACTGCTCTGCCTTTTCTGACTGTCTGTCTCTGAGTGCCTGAACATCAGCCAGGATGACTGGCTTTACTTTAAAATAAAGATCACAAGCATCAAACGGTGCTGGAGGTTGCCTGGCTGGCTCATTACTTTTTCCTAGTGGGCCCATCAGAGTCCTGGCTGGAAAGACACAGCAGCTCAAATTGGGTGATTTAGAAGAAATTGGACCGGGATGGTGCAATCCTGAAGATGAGTCAGAGGGTGAGGGAAGAAAATAGTCACCAGACTCTGTATGGGAAGCGACCCCACTGAGGACTGTAGCCAGCATGAGCCACATTGCGGGGAGGGGCTGTGAAATCACCTTGATCTCACGCTCTTTCTTCTTGGTGATGTCCATTGTCCTTCTTGTTGGCTGAAGCCAAAGGGTAGAGGAAGTGTCCTCATCTCTGTCCACGTCGGTCGGCTCCCGTGGACCAGAGCAAGGTGAGCAGGGTGCAGAGCGCATCTGGGGGGACCGATGGAAGGTGCTGAGCTCCCTCGCCACCTTCGCTCCTCGGCAGATGGAAAGTGCAGTAAAGATGTTGGAAGTACATCAGCTTTCCTACCAGCAGAAGGTCATGGCGTCTCCTCGTATTGTCTCCAGGATTTGTGGGTGAATGAGCCAATGCTCATTGAGTCCCACACCATGAAGATGAGAAAAGACCACATGGAAGGAGCAAACAGTGGTTTTGATATGAATGTCCGACCACCCAGTTAGCATCATAGGTGTTTGGACATCTCATGCATCGACCCTGGGGTCCAAGCACTGTGAAACTTCCAGAAATCACCGCCAAAATCAAGATGAGTCATTTGCCTTCTGCTGCAGTGGCCCCCATGCTCCCTGAGCTCCCTGAGCTTGTACTCGCAACTGTGCGTGACCTTTGGTGGGGCTTTGCCCCCGACGAGCTCCCCATGCCAGGCACGGTGGAGGAAAGGCGGCAAGGTAGTGGCACGGACAGCAAGGCATCTGAGCCTCCTGCTCCTGCAATTTAAGTGTGCCTTCCACCCCGCTTGGGCCCGGTCTCCTAAAAGCCACGTAACAGAAGGCCAAGCTGCTCCTGCAAGTGTGCAATCATCGTGAGGTGGGTCTTGGTGTGTGATGCGCAGCTCATCTTACCTGGCGTGGCACAGAACCAAGAAACTGCAAAAGGCTCAGTGACAGTGGAGGGGGCCTCTGATAAGACACAGACTGGTGGGGGTGGCCTCTGGCTGGAAAGCCCACCAGCCCTGCAGGGGGAAGAACCCAGTCAATGTCTCCCTCTCCCAGTTCCTACCAGCAATTTCCAGTACATCGTCCAGAGCAAAGGAACATGAGCTGGATCTCCTCCCTATGGCCCTCAGCCCACAGCCTCCTGCCCCCACTCTGCTCCTGGCCTGAAGCACAGACACGGGCAGCACAGGGATTTTGCCACACCCTCTAATTCTGAGTGGCTTCATTTCAACTTATTCTAAGACTGTCTTCTCCCTCCGATGGCAGACTGTCTCAGATGTGTAGGGTGAGAAGGAGAGGGGCCGAGATAGCCCAGACGCTCATCATTGCTTTTATTTTTCTGTCCTGGTTGCACTGGCTTTTCTTCCACCTAAGAGGAACAGAAAAACAAACAAGCAAACAAAAACCAAAATCCACCACCAACAACAGAAAGACACGCATAGACATTGCTACATGGATGGGCTTAAGTGGCTGCAGGGGACGAGCGTTTCCCTCACTTCCAGGCTTTTTCTTGCACTGTTTTGTGGATCCTGTCGTGCAGGAATCAATGAAAACATTCATGGGAGGAAATGGATTTTAGGGATGCATCTGTGGAAAGGGAAGCAGCTAGTAAAAGATCAAAACAGAGAGTGGCCAGTGAAAAGTGAAAGGCTGTGCACTCTGTGGGCTGGCTGGCGAGAGAGGAACTGTGGGGTCTAGAACCCCAGCACTGGGGTTGCTGGTGGGGGAAGCAAAAGAATTCAGCTTCTTTCCCTGCTATGGGCAATGGGACTCACTTACCAGGCACTTCCAGGATATCGTCTGCGCCTGAAGAATAACGGTTCTGGATTGAGGTCAGCTGCTCAGTAATGGGACTCAGGCCTTCACCACATGGACAGCGGGGGCTTTAGTTGCCAAACTCAACAACTCATGGCCCCCTGACCACCGTAGCACGTGTAACCGGCACACAGGCAGGTGACATCGGTGACAGGTGCAGATTCATGTCTGGCCCCACTGCTGCTGCTCTGGAACAAGCACCATGGAAAGACAGAAGAGGGCAGAGGCTGACACGGCCAGAGGCTCTCTGCGCTGGCGTTCGGGAAACAGGAACAAAGACATTTGGTAAGCACATCACTGTGTCAGGTGGTAGCTGATTTTCCTCACGGGCGCCTGCGGTTGACTGGAATTGTTCCTGGGGGGTCATTATTGGTCTGGGAACCAAAACAGATACTGGGCAAAACTATGGGGTTGCTCAGGAACTCCAAACTGTTAACAGGAAAAACCCATGTTGCCCATTCTAAAGGTTCATGTCACCCATGTGCATGAAAGCAAGGTGATCGGATTCTAGGGTGCTCAAAGATTTTTTATATAGAGAGAGGAGTAGAGGAGGGAAGGATTTCAAAATATAGACTCCTGATCAACCTCCAAAAGCATCCATCCCCTGGTGGGCAAATGCCCATCCAACAAGGCAGGGCACAGAGCTGAGCTGTCAGGAGAATGAGCCCCAGGCACCTACAAGCAGGAAGGCCAGACAGGATCCAAAGAACTGGGAGGGAAAGAGTTCAAAAGGTACCATCCAAGTTGAATAATCTGTCATGAGACCAAGATGGTGTTCACCATAGTCTCTGAAGAGAGCCAGGTTGTCCTGCTTGCCAAAGCACTCAAGCCAGAAAGGCAGCAGACATGCAAGTGAGCAGCCTTTTAAGCCCCAAATGGCTGCTCAGCTACTCCCCTATTTCTCGCCAGCACCTCCTTTAGGAAGTCTGGTTCATGGCATGCTGGGAGTTGTAGTCAGATGTCGGAGGCACAGAGATGGGGTGGAGTTCAAGGTATCCAGCCATGCCAGTCTGCTCTCATAGAACAAAGCTGGTCCCACCCCTTTCTTTGACACATGGCAGCATTTCACAGCTCCTCTCTTCATCTCTGCTGTGACCAGCTGTGCCATCCTCACCTGGCATGCTGCTTTGGCCAGTGCAGCCTGGGTGTGTGTGCCCTGTCTCCTAGGTCAGACACAAGCAGGGCTGGGCACTCCCTTTCCAGGCTGAGCAGGAAGAAACAAAACTGAGAGGTGGCACAAGTAATCCTTTCAGAATGTCTGCCTCGATGACATCTCACACTGTGGATGAATTAAAACAGCCTTTTTAACTCAGAACCTAACCTGACATGCAGCCTCACAAGTGTGTGCAGGAAACAGGAGACAATCCCACACCCTCCCACGCCTCCACACACGCCTTCCACGCAATAGTCACGTTTCATCATTATTTCCCCAACTCAGTCCCTCCTTGCATCCAGGACCACACACTGTCACTCTCTTTCATCCAAACAGACTTGTTAGAGGGTCTTGCAGGTGCACAGACTACCCTAAAAATGTTTGTGGTTCAATACATCCCCCGGAGTCTATTATCTACAGAAGGAGCTGCCTGAAAGATTCCATTAGTGACAAAGCCAGGGTCAAGCTGTGCTCTCTGCTCCGCTTTTGAAAGTCAGTCGTCTCCTGGTGTTTCTGCCCAGTTTTCTTTTGCAGACAGTGGCAGGACGTGTGAAAGGTAACTTGGTCCAGCTCTGCCTCACGCACTGCATGTGCATCCCCTCCCTCTCTCAGGGGCCGATGTCTCACGCTCCAGGGTGAAAGGAGATGACTCACCTCCCCACTCCGCCCGGCCCTGGCACAGGTGGTCTGGTCTGGGTTCACTTTGAGACAAAGGTTTCGGAGACTGACCCTTCCCCCGGCATATGCTTTGTTTCACAGCTTCGCAGTGCTCTGTGCATTTGTCAGCATTGTGCTTTGCAACGTTTGGAAGCACCGTGAACTCCCACTGCAGTCTGGAAGACTGGCGTCTCTCCTTTTTCATCTCCATGACCTGGCAGGAGCTCTGGTCTCCTGGGCCCCTGGTAAGTGCTGGGGAAATGAAATGTCACTTGTCTGCAGTCAAAGGCACATGTTCAACACCTGAGTGAGTTTTTAATGCACATTTGTTTAAATCTTTATTTTTGGCCATAGAAATCATCCCATGTTTAAACATCCCATGTTTAAATCATTATTGAAATGTCCAATCCCTTGGAAATGGGAACTTGGCTAAGGTAATACTGTTGCGGGTCTGAGCTATTCTGCACGATGGTAAATGTTTATGGTGAAGCAATTAATGAACATCTTGCTGTTAAAAGCAGTTGATCTAAGATATTTGAATAAAAATAATTTGAAACAATTCATAGTGATGATGTTAGATTTGCCCCAAGTCTGTGCTCCTAGAAGTGAAAGCAAGGAAGCCCTAAACTCCGTGTATCTCCAGAAATGACTTACTGCCAAAAAAATTAAATCCAAAACAAACACACAAAAAAAGCCCACTGCTGTCCCATGTGACTTAAATGAGACTCTCAAATGCCCCCCCCCCTTGTTGAATTAAGAGACCCAGACCCTCCAACACAGACAGCTTACAAGTTCTTAGTCTTTGCCTCAGAGAAGACAACCTTTAGACATGATCCTTTGGAGATGTGGTCTCCACTCACCATTTGGGCCAAATGACAGATAAGATAGCAGATATCTAAGCACAAGACCTGGGTACATCAGTGCTCCCCTCCCCCACCCAGCCCCTAGCACAGCCCATCCTGGAGTGTTGCCTGCAGGGAACATTTCATACTTGTGTAAGATCATCCCTCTACTCAGCCCTCCCCTTGTCCGTTCTAGCCTTGTTCATCCCTCCTTATAACCAAAAGTTCTATTCCAGCCGGACTTATGAAGGTGCCTGCAGACCTGAGGTCAAAGATTTCACTAGAACAGAACCATTGGATGAGAATCTCCTTAGCTTGTAAAATTTAGAAGCCTAAGTAGTTACTTGTTTAAGTAAGAATTTGTATAGACATGTGAATACACATTAAAAATAGTAAATACACAGCTTGATGAATTTTCACCAAAATCTCCCTATTCAGAAGCCCAGACTTCCGCACCATGGGTTAACTTTGTTTTGAACTCCTCTTCATGAAAGCACACTCTGTGATTTTTGTGTCTGCTGGTCTTATTTCACCCGACGTTGTATTTTGGGGCGCCTTCCACTGGGTTACATGAACAGAGTTTGCTCATTTTGGTCCTGCAGTTTCCATCCTGTGACTGAGCTGTAGTTTGTGTGTCCATTCAGCTGTTAATGCTTTTGGGCTGTTTCCTGTTTCTGGCTATTAACAATTATGCTAGGAACAATCTTGGGCACCCTTTTTGGCTTTTTGTTCTGTGTACGTATATATGTATTTCTGATGGGCACATACCTGGAAATTTCTCAGTCCTAGGGTGGAACACTCACATGGGTATGTAGTTTTCCAAAGTGGTATGTTCCTTTACTCTGCCACCAGCAGGGTATTTGATTCCACTTGCTCCCCCTCCTCAAGAATATGTAGGATTGTGAGGATCTGGTTATTAGACATTATGACAGTCGGGTAGGTGTGTATTGTCATTCGCTGTAGTTTTAATTTGCATTTTCCCGATGACTAATGATGTTGAACATTCCTTCCTTTGGACTATTCTCCTGATATACTGTCTGTCTTTTTTGGATATGAATTTGTCAGAGCTCCTAGTGTATTCTAAACGGAGTCTATATTGGATGAACAGATTGAGACTATCTTAATTGTTTTGTTACTTTTTAATTTTTTTAACTTGTATTTGGCCTTGTAATTTTTATTGAAGTAACATTGCTCTGTGACACTGTCTGAGTTTCAGTGTGTCAGTTTAAATCAACATCTATCTACACTACATTAATTTCACCAAAGTCCAGTTCCATCCTTCACCCTACAACTGTCTTGTTATGTTTTTAATGGTATGTTTAAACATAACACAAGTTCCTATTTTAAGGCAGTTCAATTTATGAATCTTTTCCCTTAGAGTCAGTGCCTTTCATGTTGCGAACATGAAATGTCTGCCAACTCCCAAACATGATGTTTTTCATTGTATCTTCTAGAAATTGCAGTGCTTTACCTTTCATATTTAGCTCTGTAATCCATCTAGGATGCTTATCTTAATGTATGGTATTAAAAGGACTCAAGAGATACTTTTTATCCTGCCTGGGTATTCAGTTGACAAAGCATGCGCCACTGAAAGACTGTCTTTTCTCTTTCTGTTTCTTGACTATTCTGTGCTTTTGATAGATTTTTGTGTCCTTGAACCAATATCCCCTGTTGTATCGTTGTTGCTTTATAATAAGTCTAGATATGCTGAAGTATAATTCTTATGACTTTGTTCTTTCTCAAGATTATCTTGGCTATTATCCGTCTTCATTTTCATGTAAATTTTATACATTGCTCATTAATTTCCACAAAAATGCCTGCTGTGATTTTGAATGGGATGGCACTGAATCTACAGATAAACTTGGGAAGAGTCAAAAACACGAGGACCATCTATTTCTCCATTTATTCAGGCTTTCTTTAGTTTTTCTGAGGCATGATTTGTAGGACTTTTGTGGAGAGCTGTTGCCTAGATTTCACTAGATTTATTTCTAGTAATTGATATTCTTTCAGGTTATTATAAATGGCGTTTGTTTAAAATGTCCTTTTCTGATTAATGATTGCTGACATAAAGAGAAGTAATTGATTTCTGTATGTTGTCCCTCTAGCTGGCAATGTTGCTAAAGTTAATTCGTACTTCCAATGAGGTATCTGAATGGGTTCTTGTATTTTCTACACGATAATTATGCCATTCACAAATAATGGCATTTTCCATTTCTTTCTTTCCAATCCTTATTCTGTTCTTCAATTTCTTGTATTGTTGCACTGCTCGGCAACAGGCATCCCTATTGTATTTCCAAATCAAGAGAAAAGGCTTTCACAAGACCAGTGCTCTAACCCCTGAGCTATGGAACCAGCGGCCAGGAGAGAGAAAGCTTTCAATACTTTAGGATTAAATATAGCATTGATCATGAAGTTTATATCTTTATCAGATAAGGAAATGCCCTCTGGGGAGGATCTGATAACAGGTGAGAACTGGTTACCTGTTTTCAGTGGTTCATGGGAAGCCACTGTTTAATCAGACTCCTTGTTAACATATTGGTGGGACTGGCTAAAGGGGAGAGAACCAGTGGCTTTCAGGGGCTGTTAGTAACAGGTTCTTTTTTTTTTTTGAAAGATTTATTTATTTATGCATGCAAGCTGGGGTACAGGCAAAAGGCCTGGGGCGGTGAGAGGGTTCACCAGAGACAGAATGGGGAGCAGAACAGGCAGATCAATGGAAATACACTGCTGAGGGGAGCAGCGGGCGAGGCAGGAGAGGTCTGCAGCGCCATGTGGGAATCTCCCTGGCTGGGCATTGAACTCACGTTGCCGCTGCCGACAGCTCCATAGCGCAGCATTTAACCGCTGCACCACCAGGGAGGCCCGGTAACAGGTTCTTATAGAAAAGTGCTTTCAGCAGGCTACATCTGGCCTGTCCTTGCAGACCCTGGGTACAAATTGTTTTTTACTGTGTGTTTTTTTTTTTTAATGGAGGTACGATTCATTTAAAATGTTGCATATGCTTTAGAGGTGTAAGAATGCAAAATTTTATGTCCCCAAACTCTGCTAAAGAGTTCCTTGGGCTTACAGGATTGGCCACCCATAAATTCCTGTGGCCTTGCTGGTTCTCAGCAAAAATATTTTGTTCAACTTCTACATAGTTTTGCAGGGCAGAATACACTGGAACAACCACATTTGCCAGTTTTAATAAACAGAAGTAAAAGATTCTGGAGATGCAAATTTAAGCATATGTGATATGTACTTTAAAGCAATAACTTAATTATTATAAAAATTCTAATTTTTAATCATTAGAGATCTAATGCACAGCATAGAGATTATTGTCAACAATACTGCATTATACACTTCAAAGTTGCTGAGAATAGATCTTAACTGTCTTACGACAAAAAAGAAGCAATAAATAAGTAATGTGATAAAGGTGATTATACTGCAATAATAAATCTATCAAAACACATTGTACTCTAAACTTCAAGAATGTGATATGTAAACTCTATTTCAATAAAAGTAGCAGTATTAATGTTTTATAAATATAGCATGCAAATTTAGAATTTTAATAGTACATTTTAACATATAATAGTTAAACAATACACTATGTTACTATTTTAAATTACATTAAAGATGCATGAAATGTGCTTTAAAATGGAGGGAGTAAATTTTTTGGATGGCACTCATGTTTAATGAGTTAACAATTATACAATAAATATTTGGTGAATATCTACTATGTGTCAAGCAGTTTTTGGTGCTCAGGACACATTACAAAGAGCCCTGCCTCAGAGGGTCTTAGATTCTCTTGGGGGCAGACTCAAGCAGTCACACTGTGTCAGTCTATGGAAAGTGTTAGAGGGTCCAGGGAGCACTCATGTGGGGAGAGTCCATGGTGAACAGTGTGGTGTGGTTGGCTGCGGCAGCAGTGTTAACAAAGGAGATGTCACAGCAGAGGAAGTGAGCTGGGTTGGCTGGGCAGAGAACCTTCCAGGCAGGGAGCGGCTAGTGGAGGGCCTGATACTCAGGAAGTGGTGGTGGTAGGAGGCGCAGACAAGACCCAGGTCAGAGTGGATGGGGGTTTGGACCCTGGAGACCTGGGAAATGGGGAGACAGTGCCTGTTTTCATTGAAGCAATGATGGAATCTTACTTAATTTTCAAAGGAAAAGAAATCCATGTAAGAGAAATTATGAAAAAAAGTTAAAAAAATTCAAATCGCTGAATTCAACCATATCTTCTATTTTTTGAAAGTCTGTATCAGCCAAACACTTTTTAGACATTCTGATGTTATTTTAATCAAATCAAATCGGTTCATAAGATTGTAGTCATTAGTGACCATCCGTCCATCGGGATGAACACTAATGGATTCTGGGGTCACAAAGGTTCCTGCCACTGAGAATGCCTTTCCTGTCCATTTGTGGCATTATTGTGCACAGTTGTAATTATCCTTTGCCCCAATTTTCAGTAATGGGCAGACAAAGAAGGCTGTATATTGGCAATTGGAGAAAATATATAAATGACCATCAAATTGATTTCTTTCCATTGGGCAAACCAAAAGCCATATAAACAGTGAGTTTCTCACCCCTTATTTTTGTAAGTGATTATTTCCAAAAGTCATAAATAATGAGCCTCCAGTTGACTGAAACATCTGAGAGAGGGCATATTTACCCAAGGAGAAATCCCTGGGCGTGTTGTGGGTGTCAGGAGGGCTAGGTGGGGCAAGGCAACAGCTGGGCTGTGTGTTGTCACATCATCAACCAACCTCAGAAACAGCGCCAGGGAACTCGGGAGAAGCAGGCCTACACAGCAGTGAACAGGAAGCCAGATTCTCTGAGGGGCTTGCTTCTGGGTCACAGCCCTGTGTCTGCCCTCTCTTCCAGCCCTCACTCTGGGACCAGGAAGATTTGGGGTTCCATCTCCCCTCTGCTGTCAGCTACACAGCCCTCGCTGGGAGCTCTGTCATCCCCATGACCTACTGTGCCCGCCATGCCATCTCCCACCCTTTCCTGCCTTGGCTTTTGAAAGACACTAGGTGTTGTGGTGGGGTGTACTCTACTCCTCTTAGACTGGTGACTCTCTTTTTCCCTTGTCAGCGTCTATCTGTGTCTGGTACATGACAGGTGTCCGAGGTAGAAAGTCATGATATATGAATGCCTTTTATTCCTTTTCCCCCAAGTTTAAGAAAAGGGAGGTCCAATTCACATCTCAGCCAATTTTTTAAAAATTGAGGTAACAGTGGTTTCCAAGACTGAATGATTTCAAGAATACAGATTCACACCTGGTACAGATACCACACCACACCCACCATCCAAAGTCTAGTTACCACCCAGCAGCATCCATGGCTCCCCCTCTACCTCTTCCTTCCCACCTTCCCACCCCTTTCCCCTCTGGTAATCACCATTCTGTTGTCAGAGTCTAAGTTTATTTTGTTTGTTCATTTCTTATATTCCACATATGAGTGAAATCATGTTGTGTTTGTCTTTCTCTGACTTATTTCCCTCAGCATCGTCCCCTCAAAGTCCATCCATGTTGTCACATATGGCAAGATTTCAGCTTTCTTTTTTCCCCTATAGTTAAGTAGTATTCCATTATGTATATCCAGTCACGTGTCAGTGGTCACTTAGGTTGTTTCCAAGTCATGGCTATTGAGAATAATGCTGAAATGAACATAAGATGCATATGTATTTTCAAAGTAATATTTCCATATTCCTCAGATAAATACCCACAAATGGAACTGACCCATCCTATGGTAGTTCTAGTCTTAATTTTTGGAGGGAATCCCATCCTATTCTCCATGGTGTTAACTGACATTCCCACCAACGGTGTCTGAGGGCTCCTTTAGCCCCACACCCTTGCCAACAATGGGATTCACTGTCCTCAAATTCAGGTTTATCAGTGGTTTTTGTAAGTACAGGCTTTGGAGAGAGCTCTTTAGTTCATAAATGGAAAATGATTATTGTGTAAAACTGACTGGCATTTCAAAGTCAACAAGCCCTTTCCCATTAGCATGCCCATCTGTCTACACTTCAAAGACAACTGCCATGATGCCCTCTGAACAGTGTATGAAATAGCCCAGGGTCCTTTTCTCAAAGTTGAACCAAAAGTGATTTACACCTCTTGGTCCCACTGTGGAATGGATTCCACATTTTAATTGATAGGGTTAACCTATGAGAGAAAATGAGGGTCCACACAGGAGATCCTGGTGGGGCTAGTTCCCGTATCCTATTTAAGTCTGCTCTCAGGAGTCTCTCCATCTTTTTAGAGTCTCCCTTCTCTGTTGAGCACACGGCACACACCACCTCCCTGCACCACAACTGGAGCTAACTGGAAAGTTCAACAGGGGATGGTTAAAGCGAACCCCCAGTGTCTCTGATAGAAGGGTAGGAAGGAGTGATAAACAGGAATAGGGAGTTATGCAGCTCCTTAATGCTTCATTAAATCAGAGAGATGTAGTTCAACATTTCTGCTTATAAATAGCTTACATTAACATCACAATATATTCATTTCCTTTGAGTTCTTTTCCACCTTTTATATGCAGGCTGAGGTCAAATCCTGCATATGAGAAATCTCTACACCTGCCACAAAATAAAATACTGTAAACATTTCCTTCTCCAAAAGAGAAATGCCATTGGAAATTTATAGACATGTCATTTAAAACAGCTATTCTCTCTTAATAATATTTTACACAAGTAATTTTCTCCTTGCTAAGAACTAATAGGTACTCTAAATTCAGAGACCTGCTGTAATTTGACAAAGTACATGACAAAGTATATGAGTTTTATAATACTATTTTTGAAGCCATCACATGCAAAACCATCACTTCCTTTTGAATATTAAGGTAGAAGTTATAATCAAATGCAGAATCAATTGGGGATGCAGCATTTGTATGCAAGGTGCTTGAAGCCAACATAATAGCTTGGGACACAGGGGTCAGTGACAGGAGCTGGGAGTTCCTTTCTACTTAATAAGTGGGTACAGTTTGGATGACCTTGGCTGAAAGTCTAGGAAGCTTAACTTCCGCAGAAGTTGCGGACGCTGCAGTGATGGGATAGGGAGCCCACAGAGAGGCAAGGAAGCTCTGCCCTCTACCCCAAGCCTTGCCCTGTATGTCTCTTCCATTTGGCTGTTCCTGAGTTGTAGTCTTTATAACACACTAATAGTAGAAACTGTGTTTTCTGGAGTTTTGTAGTCTTTCTAGCAAATTTTTGAAGCAGAAGAGAAGATCATAGGAATTCCAAATTTTTAGCAGGTCATTCAGAAATGTGGGGAACCCAGACCTGACATTGTCATCTGTAATGACCCCTTAACTTAGGAGGTCTACACTAATTTCAGGCAGTTAGTGTCAGAATTGAATAAACTTGTTGAATGCGCAGTTGGTATTGGGGAATTTTCTGGTGTGGGGGCAAAAAGCAAAACCAACAAACCCCCCCTCACATATTTGGTATCAGAAGTTTGAGTGGAAAAACTACCAGATTCCCAATTCAACTTATTTTTTAAAGTTTACTTTTATCAATGTGTAAATTACAACACTGAAGCATCACACTCAAGTTTATAAGTTATGTGGTAGGTAGAGTTGTGGCCTCCCAAAGGTGTCCATCCATAGCCTAATACCCCTCAAATAAATCCTTCAAAACAAAGACCCTACAGAACCTTGTTTGACTGTGGGTGAAGCAGGAAAGGGGAAACATGAGAAGGAATTGATGCTCCAAGCTCTAACCGGAGGTGCCAGGAACTGTGATTTGCCAACCGTTCAAATGAACAAGGAAACAGACCCTCACTAGGGTCTCTGCAAGGAAATATGGTTCTTCCAATATCTGAGTTTTAGCCCGGAGACACCATCATGGGGCATCCGACCTACAGAATTTAAAGATAATGAACTTGTGTTGTTTTAAGCCATTAAGTATGTGGTGATTTTTTATGCTCACAATAGAAAATGAAGACATACTTGTGGAAGCAGAAGTGGGTGCTGCTGTGACAAATATCCACAAGTGGGAAATAAATTTGCAATTGTTAAGTAGGCAGAGCCCAGAGAGATTCTGAGATGAGAGATGATAGAAAAACCCCGTTATGTACAACAGAGGTCAGCAAAGGATGGTGTCGTCAGAGCTGTTGCCTTTTTGTCTGAGTTGGGCATATGCTTGGCTTTTACATATTTGAACAATGTATTTTTTAAAGGTGGATATGTTACAGAGACAGCATAGGACCCAAAAAGCCCTGGAGATTTGCTTTCTGGTCCTTCATGTAGAAACTTTGCTGATACCACTTGGAAAAAGGAGAGGGGAAGTGACTCCTGAAGACGTGTGCGTGTATCACATGGGCTGTACGTAGAAGGTCCTGTTAGCTTCTTTGAGAATCTCTCTCTCTTTTTCCTGAGTGGGGGAGAAAAGCTGACAGACAGGGCAACCAGGACAGACAGTGCACAGCCTCTCCCAGTGCCCAACACTTAAAGGAAGGTCCTGGCGGAAGTAGCTCCTGGGGTTTCTCCTAAATGCTGAAAGAAATCTGAGCAACTACTAGACAGTGGCTAGCCCACTGCATCAGCCAGCCCTTGGCAGCCTTGGAGGCCAGATGAGGCACAGACACAGAGCTGCCAGGTGTGCAAACAGAAGAGGCCCCTCGTGGGTGTCTTGCTAACTGGACTTGGTCCTGAAAACTTGGGAATTTTGCCCGAGCAATTCAATTCCAGGAATTTATTCTGAATAAACGCCCATGGATATTTGCAAAGATTGCTGTGCTGGAGTATTCGCGGTCACTCTCTTTATCATAGAAAAAGACATTCCCAGCCCCAGAGCCAACAGCAGAGGCTGGAGCACAGGTCAGGGCACAGGGAGGGTGCCCTCTGGACCACTCAGAATCCGGGATTCCTGCTGCACTTCAGGAGCAGCTCGAGGCGTAGAAGCAGCAAACACTGTATAATTGTGCTAACAAGAGCATTTAAGTCTGTGGGTAAACACCCATAGAGTAGAAAGGCGAGCACTTGATAACCTCAAAAATGAGGTTAAAGGGCCTTCCCGGTGGCGCAGTGGTTAAGCGCTGCGCTGTGGAGCTGTTGGCCGCGGGAGACAATTTCAATACATTACATTATGTGTGATGCAACAGAAAACTTTAGAGGAAAATAAATGAAACATTATTTTAATATGTAATATTAAAAAATAGAATTATTTCGGGGCCTCCCTGATGGCGCAACAGGTTAAGCGCAGCACTATGAAGCTATCCAGAGCCACTGCAACACGAGTTCAATCCCCGGCCAGGGAGATTCCCACATGGTGCGGCAGACCTCTCCTGCCTCGCCCTCTGCTCCCCTCAGCAGTGTATTTCCACCCATCTGCCTGTGCTGCTCCCCTCTTTGTCTCTGGGGAACCCTCTCACCGCTCCATGCCTCTGGTCTGTACCCCAGCTTGTATGCATAAATAAATAAATCTTTAAAAAAATTGAAAAATCCTTAAAAAAAAAATGAGGTTAAAATGGTATCCTGTTCTGAAAACTTTACCTAAGGGGACTTCAGTGATGTTACAGTGAATGGAAAATAAGTCATTTTTGGAACCATAGGAGATGCAAGGAGGAAGCAAAGTGCCGCATGTCCGGTCTCTGGCCCTGGCACTCTGGGGTCTGAAGGGATAAGCAGGGAGCACCTTCACCAGAGGCTGCTGTGGGACACGTTACTTCTTTGATCAGGAAAATAAGAGATGGTGGAAAAATAATGTATTCACCATATTCTACTTAGAATCACATGTTTTACAAAGAAATTAAATTGTCATTTCTATTTACAGATATGTATAAAAGGAATAGAAAGGGCACTGACCTCGATAGGAGACATTTTTGTTTGATCTAATGTAACTTGAATTTATCGTTGGTGGATGCAATACATTTTCATTGGAGACTGATTATATTTTAATTTCTGGCAGTTTTTCACAGAGAATTTTACTATTTCAATGAAAAATAGTAGTGGTATTTAATTTTCATTAAAATTAAGAGTAGCCATTGCTTATAAAATATTTTTTCTTCCAGCGAAATAATTCTATTTTTTAAGATTTATTTATTTATGCGTACAAGCTGGGATGTAGACCAGAGGTGTGGGATGGTGAGAGGATTCACCAGAGAAAGAGTGGGGAGCAGCACAGGCAGATCGATGGAAACACACTGCTGAGGGGAGCAGCGGGCGCAGGAGAGGTCTGCTGCGCCATATGGGAATCTCCCTGGCCGGGGATTGAACTCGTGTTGCAGTGGCTCTGGATAGCTTCATAGTGCTGCGCTTAACCTGTTGCGCCATCAGGGAGGCCCCGAAATAATTCTATTTTTTAATATTACATATTAAAATAATGTTTCATTTATTTTCCTCTAAAGTTTTCTGCTGCATCACACATAATGTAATGTATTGAAATTGTATATTGCATTTTCTTTACTAAATGGGTTTGAAAGCAGTTGATACTTTCAAGAAGCTGAGCTAAACTAAGCTCAAGACAAAGTAAAAACTCTTTGAATTTTCCAGGATCAACTAACAAAGCATAAATACGTAGGTGCCACTGCCAAAAGGCATTAACTTCCTGCTATAAGATGAGAAAGCTCTAGAGAGCTAATGCACAGCATTGGGATTATAGACCAGACCGCACTCTAAATTTCAAAGTCACTAAGAGAGTAGATCTGAAATGCTTTCATCACAAAAAAGAAATGATAATTACGTGCTGGCAATGATAGCTGTATTAGCTAACGCCATGGTGGTGATCGCATTGCAATATAGAAAGGTACCAAATCAGCACTTTCTCCACTGCACAGCATGACATGCCAATTATAGCTCAATAAAGCTGCAAATATATGCACTAAAACCAAACTGTAGCCAGAAAGTAAGCTGTGAAGTGACAGGTAGCAGCTAACAGAATCCCCTGCCTGCCAGTGGTTGAAGGTAACATGGGAACCACCACCAAGGTCCAAAATAGGAGTTTTGCACAGGGCTGAGGAAGGAGCACCCGAAGCCCAGTGCTCATTCTCCATGGCTGTTCAAAGTTTCAATTTCAGCATTGGGGTTGCTCCTCTCTTTGGGGCAGTAAATATGTAATGGAGCAGGTTCACTGTCAGAGATGTGGTGGCTGACAAATGTGTACATATTTACAACCTAACTGAGATGTGAGGTCCACAGGCTGCACACAGGCAAAGTGTAGGATCTAATCAGTCTTGGCACGTGTACCCGCCTGCAAAATGTCACCATGACTACCATAACAAATATCCTGTCAAGCTCCAAAGCTGCCTTCTGTCCCTTTGAAGTCCAGGCTTCCCTTTGCTCCTGTGTGATCTCATTTCTGACTCTAGAATGTTCTATAAGGGAAACATGAATGCTGTGTATACTCCGTTTTTCACTCAGCCTGTGATCTCCAAATTCATCTATAGTGATACCAATCTTAAGAACTTGTTCCTTTTCCTTCCCCTCTTCTGGAAGTGCTATTCCACTGAATGGATATGTCACAATTTACTTTTTCACCCGTTGTGGACATTTGGATATTTTTTCTAGTTTTGGGCTATCACAAAGAAAGATGCTTTGAAATCCGTATTTGTGTGGATTTATTTTTGCATTTCTTGTGGGTACTTAGGAATAGAATGGCTGAGCTTTATGACAGCTGGAGATCTAGCTTTAAGAAATTGCCAAGCTGGGGCCTCCCTGGTGGCGCAACAGTTAAGCACTGAGCTGTGGAGCTGTCGACAGCGACTTTGCGAGTTCGCCACCCGGCTGGGGAGATTCCCACATGGCATGTCAGACCTCTGCTGCCTCTCCCACTGCTGCACTCAGCAGTGTATTTCCATCCATCTGCCTGTTCTTCTCCCCACTCTGTCTCTGGTGAACCCTCTCGCCACCCCCAATCCCTGGCATCTCCTGTGTTGAAAGTGATAAAGGTGCTTTTTGTCATGTCAATGCAGTAACTTCTGGAAAGCACCTAGGGGTGGGGCTGGTTCCCAGGATAGCCAAACAAGTGATTCGAGTGTTGGAATTTTCAGTCTCAATGCAGACCTCTGAGGAGGGGAGAGGGGCTGAAGTTTGAATCTGTGAACAATGACCTGTGATTTAATCAATCATGCCTCATGGAATGAAGCCCCCAGAGAAACCCAGAAGGGTTTGCAGAGCTTCTCTGTTGGCGAACACATGGGGATTTGGGGAGCATGGCATGTCTGGAGTGGGCATGGGTGAGCTATGCCTTTCCCCACATACCTTGTCCTGTTCTCTTCATTTGTCTGCTCATTCATATCCTTTAATATCCTTTGTAATAAACTGGTAATTTATCAAGGAAATGGATTTTCAGAGTTCTGTGAGCTGCTCTAATAAATTAATTGAACCCAAGATGGGGGTGCGTGGGTTGTCATGGGAACCTCTGATTTATAGCCGGTCCATCAGAGGTAAAGGTAGGAGCCAGGACTTGCAGCTAGCCCCTGGAGCCTCAGGAAGGTGTGGTAGGCGTCTTTAATCTGTGACAGGACAGGAGAGTTCCTGCCAAGTTTAAAGCTGATTGAAAATCTTGCTTTCCAAATTTTGAAGTAAATGAAAACTTTCTGGGTTTCAGTTTGTTAACTCTGAGAAGCAGTGACATTTTCTTTCTTTCTTCTTTTTTTTTTCATTATGGTAAATATACATAAATTAACCCACACCATTGTGATGGTTCAATTTAGGTGTCAACTTGGCTGGCCCACAGGGAGACCAGAGATTTGGTCAAACCTTATTCTGGGTGTGTCTGTGAGTGTTTCTAGAGAAGATTACTATGCAGTTGGTGAATCAGGAAAGCAGATTGCCCTGCCCACGTGAGTGGGCCTTGCCCAATCACTTGAAGGTCTGAGAAGAACAGAAGGGCTCAGAAAGACGGACTGTTTCACTGCCTGTGCTGGGACATCAGTCTTTTTCTCTTTGAATTTGAACTGAGATATTGGCTCATCTTGGATCTTGAGCTTCTGCTTCCAGACTAGAACTTACACCACTGGCTACCCTGGTTCTCAGGCCTTCGCATAGGACCGGAAGTCCACCATCAGCTCTCCTGGGTCTCCAGATTCCTGACTCATCTTACAGATCTGGAGAACTGTCAGCTTCTGTAATTATGTCAGACAATTCCTTATAAAAATCTCTCTTTCTCTCTCTCTCTCTCTCTCTCCCCCTCCCTCCCTCCCTCTCTCTCTCTCTCTCTCTCTCTCTCTCTCTCTCTCTCTCTCTCTCTCTCTCTCTCTCTCTCTCTC
>PVIJ01012005.1:0-51882 GCA_004024925.1 Scalopus aquaticus
CCCCCATTGTCTCTCTCCTATTTGGTTTCCTTATAGTCCTGTTATAAGTGAAACCATTCTATATTTTCTCTTTCTTTCTGGCTTATTTCACTGAGTATGATCCCCTCTAATTCCATCCATGTCGCTGCAAATTGCATGTGTTTATCTTCTTTCCATGTTGAATAGTATTCCATTGTGTATATGTACCACATCTTCTTGATCCAATCATCTGTTTTTGGACATCTGGGTTGCTTCCATACCTTTGCTATTGTGAACAGTGCCGCAATGAACATACGGGTGCATCTATCTTTTCGGATTAGTGTTTTTGTATCCTTTGGGTAAATTCCCAAAAGTGGGATTGCTGGGTCATATGGAAGCTCCATGTTTAGCAGTTTGAGGAATCGCCATACAGCTTTCCATAGTGGTTGGACCAGTTCACATTCCCACCAGCAGTGTAGAAGAGTTCCTTTTTCTCCACATCCTTTCCAGCATTTGTTGTTGCCTGCATTTTTAATGTGTGCCATCCTCACAGGTGTGAGGTGGTATCTCACAGTGGTTTTGATTTGCATTTCCTTGATTATAAGTGATGTTGAGCATTTTTTCATGTATCTGTTGGCCATTTGCTTTTCTTCTTTGGAGAAGTGCCTTTTGAGCTCTTCTGCCCATTTTTTGACTGGGTTATTGGCTTTTTTTTTTGTTGTTGTTGTTGTTGAGTTGTGAAATAGCCCCTTTATTAAACGCTCCTCAAATTGCTTAATTGGACTGTACCATCTGTTGCCTGTCCCTATATACTTGGAATATATTTGGAAATTTTTCCCAGAAAGCTTGGGGTGGGGATCTGGGTACCTAGGGGACAGGGACAGGAGGAAAACTTCCCAGTGTATGCTTTTGAATTTAGAACCATGTAAGCACACCACTTATTAAAAAGAGTGTCACGCTAGTGTAAGCTTTTTATAGCAATGTTAAATCTGTAAGGAGCAAAGGAGAGACAATGTGACAATTGGTATTACAAGCCTTAAAATTGTGACACAATTCAGAGGGGGGGTGTGAGAAAGGGGAGGAGCAGAGCGTGATGGACTATGGCAAAGGATTATGGGTGCTTCCGTGGTGAGAGTGTCCACCTTGTGGTGAGGGGCAAGAGATAAGAGCATTTTCCAGTGGTCTGATTAGCCTCAGTCTTAGGTCCCACATGTCTGAATCTCAGAGGTGTGATTCTCTCATGGTAGTTTTAGCCTAGTACAGATTTTTTTGCCTTTCCTTGCGCTAGAGCTTCATTTTCCTGCTGTATTCCCTGGATACAATGTTTTTTTTCACCAGGGCCCTAAAGTAACTGGTTTTGTTGCTCTTCCCCTCATAAATACAGGCTTGCATTCCATAGGGGAAGTAGAAAAGATGGTTTGAGCAGTTTCTACAGTAACTGCTATTCCCCTCTACCATCTAGTTGCATGATGGAAACTCTCTCAAGATTTTCTCTGATCTTCCCAATGAATGCCCAGTGGGGCTCATAGAAAAAAAATCCTGCAAGAGGACTAAGTCCTTACACATGGCCTTGAGCAATTCATTAAAAACAGTTTGGTGAATCCTCTTAACCAGTTTATATAGAGTTCAATGCCTCTGACCCAAATAAGCAAATGTTTAGATCCTATATCTCCCTGCAGAAATCTAGCTTTTCTCAGATTTGGGGGTTGTCTAGTTGCCTCACTTCTTTGATTTATTCAAGAAAAGTTATCAATTCTCAGTTTGTACAGATCTTCTATGTTGTATGGTTAGGGGAGATTTGTCCCCGCTCTCTCCTAAGCTGAAACCATAAGTCCCTATTAGAGAGTTTTAAGCAGTGTAGTAAAGGGATTGGATTTACATTAAAAGCTCACTATGACCATTATGCAGAGAATGAACTCTAGAAGTCTGGGAAGAGGACAAATGGAAAAGTAGGGAAGCCAGGGAGGAAGTTGCAGCATTTGTTCAAATCAAACACTCTGACAGCTAGGCTTGGCTGCTAACAGTAGAAATGGAAGGGGTAAATATTTCAGAACATGTTGTTGATGCATAGTAGAAAAGATTTGCTGATGTGGGGTATATTAATCAAGATCTATTAATCAGAAACCACACCAATAATTTGGGGAAATTTTAATATAAATAATTATTAAATTGGAATAGAGGATTAACTACTAAGGAATGAAGCTAACTCAACAAGAAGGGCAGATGAAGGAAGCAGACATTATCTTTAGGGTTTGGGGAAACCAGCCAAGGAAGGAACAAACTTGGAGGAGGGCACTGAATCAGAGAGTCAGACCTTGTTGGAGTGTGTGTGACTATAGCACACTTGATGGCAAAGTTCATTGAGTTTCCATAGGTTTGGTCTGGCAAACAATAAACCAATGTCTGCGTGCCAGAGAAACTCACTAAAAAGCTGACTGCTGGAGTACTGGTGAAACGCTCTTGGAAGCTCCCTATTGTGACATCAGAGAAAATCATTACTTCTTTGATTTGGTGGTATATTCTAGGTGAATATACCTACCCTTTAACCCAGCAATTTCATTCCAAGTATTTACTCAAGAGAAATGAAAACATACGTCTACAAAAAGGCTTGAGAGAACTATCTGGGGTTCTAGATCTCAATTCTATCTATACCGTGATCATGGTGGCAGATACATGCATGTATACATTTGTCAAAATTCACTGAGCTTTACACTTAAAGTCATTGTTGGGGGAAGGGAAGGGATGTTGGAGATATACGAAGAGAGAAGAAAAAGTAAAATGCTTGACTCAGATTTGTAAAGAGAATTTACAAGAGAATTATAACAGGATTAGCCAGCAGTGCTGAAGGCCTATTAAAGATCTGTGGTAACAAAATTTAAATTGAGAGTATTCGGCCAGTATCAACTTTTCCAACACTGATATGGAGTAGAATAATAATTGGCTATAACTAGGGTTCAAATTTGGCTAAGGAAACATGATGAGGAGAAAGACAAAGGACTAGGGGCTTTTGCAAGAGAACAACGATTTCAGTGATCCAATGACTTATAAAATGAATATTTAAAAATACAGACTATGTGTTTCATATAGCATGGTCCCATACAAGCTCATTATTTGGTACTTAAAAGAAAATTTTCAATCTCCTCTAATAATGAAGGGGAAAATGTTTGCTCTGATTTTAAATGGTAACTGACTACGGGATTTTCTTTTTTTTAAGATTTATTTATTTATGCATACAAGCTGGGGTACAGGCCAGAGGCGTGGGGCGGCGAGAGGGCTCATCAGAGACAGAGCGGGGAGCAGAACAGGCAGATAGATGGAAATACACTGCTGAGGGGAGCAGGGGTGAGGCAGGAGAGGTCTGCCACACCATGTGGGAATCTCCCAGGCCGGGTGTTGAACTCACAGCCCAACCGCTGTGCCACCAGGGAGGCCTGACTACGGGATTTTCAGTTATAATTCTCACTTTACACGATTGTTTTCCTTACACATTAACTGGAAAACCTAACCTCAGAGATATGTGACTCCACGATATACCAGAAATATACAGTAATTCATTGATATAAAATAAAATTCCCCTTCAGGGAAGATCAGAGGAAGTTCCCTGCTTGATTCTGGGGGAAATAAGCTAAGAAAAAGTCCAGGTAGGCACTAGGTTCAGAGGATCCCAGATGTGGAGCGAAACTAGAGCACCTCGTGATCACCAGGTTCCAATGCTGGCCGGTGGGACAGAGGAGATGCAGAGGAAATTAAACTCTGAGCAAAACAAAAGCGTGGGGGTGGTTGTGAGGCAGCCAGTGGGACAGGAACTGTGGCTCATACCCATGGCTGGGGAGGGCAACATTGATTGTTGTGGATCTAACAGAGAGAGAGAGATGGGCAAGAGTGCTGGGGTTTGCCACGTGGACATGGCCCCCAGTGAGGAAGACAAAGCTCAGAAGGCATGACCTCCCCCACGCCCTGAGGAGGGGATTTGGAATGTGCCAGGGCTACCAAAGGCCCAGTCCACAGGCTGCAGACACACAGGTCTGAAACCCAGAGAGAAGGTTCTAGCAGTGGAGAAACAGGCATGAGCAGAGCCTGTGCTCATCACTTTGAACAGCAACAGAGGCCTCCAGGACTGCCCCCCCCCTCACTGAAGCCCCAGCTACAGATTAGTTCTCACTGATATACAGCGCCATCTGCTGGAAAAGCGGAAGCTCTGCAGGCTTAACATTTAACATGCAAAAAAACAAAACAAAACAAAAAAACAAAAACCCACCAACCTGAGTCATCAGGGGAATATTGTATTTCACCACAAAGAGAGCACAAATGTTCAGGACCCAACCACAAAGACATGGAATCTCTTTTCTTCCTATCAGATACAGAGTTCAAAACTGCCATGATAAAGAAATGGAAGAAAACACAGAAGAGAAACAGAGAACTGAGAAATTAAAGAAAAAATAGGAGAAAACTTCCAAAATCTGGAGAAGCAACTAAATATACAAGTCCTGAAGCACACCAGGGTACCTAAATAAAGAGAGATGTACACCAAGACACATAATAGAGACACTTCCAAGAATTCAAAACAAAGAAAGAATATGGAAGCTGACTAGGAAAAAGAAGCAGACAAGCTATAAAGGAAGTCCCATCAGTCTTACATCTTCTGATGTAAGACTTCTCTGAAGAAACACAAC
Organism: Scalopus aquaticus; assembly: GCA_004024925.1. Taxonomy (NCBI): domain Eukaryota; kingdom Metazoa; phylum Chordata; class Mammalia; order Eulipotyphla; family Talpidae; genus Scalopus; species Scalopus aquaticus. The sequence goes on from PVIJ01012005.1 coordinate 4,632, forward strand.
AGGAAAAGAGAGAATGGAAGGATGTGATCAAAATACTTAAAGATAACAACTGCCTGCCAAGAATACTCTCTCTTGCAAGACTCTACTTCAGATATGAAGAAGAAATAAAGACTTTCTCAGATAAACAGAAGACAAGGGAGTTTGCAAACACTAAAACCCCCACCCTCCAAGAAATATTGAAAGGTGGTCTCATATCTAAATCAAAGAGAAAAACATCCACAAAGAAATGAACAAGGAAATAGAACCAGAGGATTAAGTACAAAATGGCATTAGCAGACTTACCTATATCAATAACCACCTAAATGTAAGCAGACTGAATTCTTCAATTAAAAAGCACAGAGTATCTGGTTGGAAGAGAAAAACAGAATCCAACTTTCTGCTGTCAAGAAATACAGTTGACCTCCAAAGATAAACACAGGCTCAGAATAACGGGTTGGAAAGCAATCCTACAAGCAAATGGGACCCAAAGGAATGAAGGGACAGCCATACTTACATCAATTAAAACAGACTTCCAGCAAAGAAAAAAAAAGGTAACAAGGGACAGGGATGGACAGTACAGAATACTAAGGGAACAATATGTCAGGAAGACATAACACTCACCAAACAAAGGAATACCAAAATCTATAAGGCAAGTACTATCAAATCTGAAAACAGACACTGGAAAAAACATATTCATGGCTGGAGACCTCAACACACTACTTTCACCAATGGAAAGATCTACCAGTCAGCAAAATAAACAAGGACACAATAGCCTTAAACACAGAATTAGACCACATGGGCTTAATACACATTTATAGGACACTGCACCCCCCAAAAAGCTGAAAATGCATCCTTCTCAAGTGCACATGAGGCATTCTCTAGGACTGATCACATATTGGATCACAAGATGAGTAACAAATTCATGAAGATTGAAATCACACCAAGCATCTTCTCTGGCCACAGCGGTATGAAACTAGAAATCAACCACAAAATGAAAGCAGGAAAAACCTCTAATGTGTGGAGACTGAAAAACACACTACTGCGTGCCTATCAGGTTTATGAGTAAAACAAAGAAGAAATTTTAAAATACCTTGAGAAAAATGACAATGAGGAGATGACCTTACAGAACTTATGGACACAGCCAAATCAGTACCGAGAAATAAGTATATAGCAATACAGACCTATTATCAAGAAAGAGCTCAGATAGTCTCACATCTCACCTTAAGAAACTAAAAAAGGAAGAATAAACAAAACCAAAATTCAGTAGCAGAATGGAAATAATAAAAATTAGCACAGAAATAAATGAAATAGGGCCTCCCTGGTGGCACACTATGAAGCTATCCACAGCCACTGCAGCACAAGTTTCATACTGGGCCAGGAAGCTAACCCATGTGGCCCAGCAGACCTCTCCTGTCTTGCCCGCTGCTCCCCTCAGTAGTGTATTTCAGTAGATCTGCCTGTTCTTCACCCCGTTCTGTCTCTGGTGAATGCTCTCACCACCTCACACACACCTCTGGCCTACACCCCAGCTTGTATGCATAAATAAATAAAGCTTTAAAAAGGGGGGAAAATATAAATCTTTTTTTAAAAAAGAAAGAGAAATAAAAATTAAAAAGACAATTCAAAAGATCAACGAAACCAAAATGTGGTGCTTTGAAAAACCTGTATCTAGGCTCACAAAGAAAAGAAGGGAGACAGCTCAATAAGATCAGAAAGAAAATAAAAAACAGACAACTCAAATTCCAAGGACCCTAAGAGATTACTACGATCACTTGTATGCCAGCAAGTTGAATAAACTAGAAGAGATGGAAAAATTCTGAGACATCTACAAGCACCTGAGGCTAAGTAGGGAAGAAACAGAAAACACGAACTGACCAATTACAAGCAAGGATATTGAAACAGTAATCAAAATCGCCCCAAAAGCAAAGGTCCAGAACCAGAGAGTTTCACAAGTGAGATCTACCAAGCCTTCATCTGCTTGTGTTACATGTGCTAATGGAAGTGTCCCGTTGCTAGCATCACAAAGGGAGTCGTGTGGCCTCGGCTAGTGTCTGTGGGAGAAGGGGGGTGGCTAACCAGGGCAGGCCGGGAGGGGAGCACCTTCAATTGAAAGGTCAACCACAAGGAGATGAGGCATGATGTTCTCTCCTCACTGCCAGTAAAATAAAAGCTAAAACTAAATAGAAGAGTGAACCAGTTATTCTACTGGAAAAATATCATTTTCCTGAGAGTATTATAACCTAGTTGAGGACATCTACAATTTTTCTCAATGTCAAAAGATTCTAAAGACGATCAATTTGAAAAATATATCTGTCATACGACACATTTCAGGAAGAAAGAGTTCATACAATTGGATGATGATAGTGTGTATTCGCTTCTCAAACTTGTTAGCTTGGCCCTTATGTTTGAATGAGTATATTTGTAGGCAGGAGAGTGAACTCTGTGACCTTTAATGTTTTCTTCCAATATTGAGATTTAATGGTAAACCATTTAGTAATCAGTCTATTACAGCTCATTCCATCTTGGCTACGAAAAATGCCCTTTTTTCTTACAAGCACATACACATCCGCCTCTGCACACGGCAAAGTGCAGACAAATGACAGTTCTGCTTCATAATATTTGTCTCCTGACAGAAGAGGACGAGCTCCTGAGTTATTGCCTCATTAGTGAAAATAAAATCATGGACAACTCACAGAATTATGGAAATGGAAATATTGCAACTTTGGTTTACAAGGGCTATTTCTGACTTACATTTTTCTTTGAACACCAGAAACTTGAATTTCTCTATTCCTATTTCCAGATGAGTGGAAAAGCTATAGAAAGAAATCTTGAAGGCTTGAAGTAGAAAAAAATTGAGATTGGACAAAGGAAAAAAGAAGTAATCATTATCACATTTTATGGCGATTAGAAGGGAAAAGATGAAGGAAAAAATTTCCTTCTTCTCTAAAGAATTCCCTCTTACAGTTAAAATCCTTATTTCATATAATGTCATGAAGGCGAGCTTTGCTGACCCCGAATTAGATCCCCAGGTTTTTTTTTATTTGCTCTACCGGCACAGCAAAGCTTATGGGCAACTTGTAATTGCCTGAATGCCCAAAGGTTATGGATCAATCACTCGAACTGCCAGTCAGGCCAAGTTGCAAGTCTGGGAATAGTCAGAGAGGCTTGGGATCTTTTTTCACTAAGGCAAAATGGCTTATTGTTAGCTCTGGAAGAAAAACAGAGTGAGAGGAAAATGCTATTGAGTGTACTTAGTGAGCAACATCATTTCTATCTGACAGTAGCACATTTTTAATAATGAGGCCAGCAGGGAGCAGACAGAGGGAAGGAGAGACCTTTCAACGAGAACTGCTCAGCGAGCCAGCTCAGCGGGTGTGAAGTGGACCCAAAAGTTCATAGGGGAAAGGAAAATTATGTTTTCAAAAAGCAGCGTGCCGCATTTACTGTTATTTTTAGGGGCAAAAATGCTTGAGCGCCAACGTCACCCACTGCCTTCATCTCATGTCAGCTCGTTGATGTTTCCTATGATTTCTTGGTGACATACACCTGACCTTTTATCACAGTTTATTTTTTCAGTTATCTGAATATTCAACATCCCTCTTTAATAAAAGGAAATTTCACTTTTGCCACTGTTCGTCTAAGGTTGAATCATATGGGATTGTCAATATTCTACTATTTTTATAATGGAAAAGTTCATTTTCATCACAGGAAGCACACAGCACACCCCAATAGAAGGGGAAAAAAGTACATTATGCATCGTCTACTGCAAATGCGCAATACAAAAGATACTGTATTTTAAATGTCTAATATTAAAACAGAAGGAAAACAATCTAATAAAAAAAACACTGACACCATAACACAACAGACTGGAACCAACTAGCAGCTTTTGAAAATCAAAGGGTAACTCATCTTGTGGAATGGGGGGAAGAGGGTTCTTATTGCAGAGAGTTCAGGACTCCACCAGGAGAGAGAAACAGGCTGGCTAAGGTGGTAAGAAAATCTCTACTAAACCAGAGGGCTGTTGTACGAGAGAGCAAACCCACATTGCTCAGCTTCATACACTACCTGTAAGCAATTAGGATGTGATACACGAGGTGTTGTACGTTTGTGGGGAAAGGATGGACCACTCATAGTTAGTTCTGGAACTATCAGGCAAGCACTTGGGAGGAAAAGACAGGAAGAGCCCTACATCAGTGTCAACCTACACAAAAAATTCCAGATACTACTATATTGTGAAATGTTTAAAATACAGAAAAGTAAAAGAACATTGTTGAGTATTTACATTATTTGGGGGGACAGAAAATATTTCTTTAAAAAAGCATAGGAAAAAAGGCCTTAGTCGATTTAAATAAGATTTTAAGTATCCAAACATCAAAAGATCTCTTTTTAAGACATTGTAAAGAAAACTGAAGCACAGTTTTAAAACCAGGGAAAGTATTTGCATCATAAATGGCAGGAGGGGAAACAGCTGAGACCCTTGATAGCTAAAGAACTCTGAGCTGTCCATAGGAAAGAAATAAACACTCCAGTGAAAAATGAGCATTTTCCAAAAGGGGAATACCAATATTAGTAAACCCCACAATCGAGGATAGAGCCACTGAAACATCATTGAGATACCAGGTGTCAGGACCTCCCTGGTGGCACAAGGGGTTAAGTCTCAGCACTATGAAGCTATCAGCAGCCACTGCAGCACAAGTTCGATCCCCCGCCAGGGAGCTTCCCACATGGCGCAGCAGACCTCTCCTGTTTCGCCCGCTGCTCCCCTCAGCTGTAGATTTCAGTAGATCTGCCTGTTCTGCTCCCCACTCTGTCTCTGGTGCATCCTCTCACCACCCCACACCTCTGGTCTACGCCTCAGTTCTTGTATGCATAAATAAATAAATCTTTTAAAAAATAGAGATACCAGGTGCCACCTTTCAAATTAATAAAGTAAAAAGAATAAAGACACAAGCATTGGTATGAAGATAGGAAGTAAAGATTCTGGTATATGACTAACAAGGTGCAGCTATGTTCCTACAATCTAGTGAGCAATTGGTAATTGGTGTCAAAATAGCTTCAAGGTCTGCTTATCTTCTAAGCCCACAATTCTACCTTCTGCAAGTTATCTGAAGGATAAAACCAGAAATGCATCCAAAGTTACACATATAAGTATTTTGTCACAGTGAAAGTTTGGAAACTAGTAAATGTTCTAAAATCATGGACTTGTTCAAAAACCACGATACATACAAAGGTAAATACTATGTCAGGGATAAACTTATGTTATAACAGATATTTCTAGGCATGAAGAAAAATATGCTACTTATATGAAAAGGGGGGAAAAAGCAGGCTATCAGTCCATTCGTGCACCATACAAACCCCCTGGGTGAAGAGGGATTCACACCATGATTTCCAGGTGCCTAATTTCCAGGTCTAGGTCTATCACGTGATACTCACGAGATACTGAGATGCATGGCAATTACATCACTGGTTTCACAGAAGACAATGATATCCCAATTTAGCCTCCTCCAGAGTGGAGAGTGGCTCATCTAGAATCATTTTGACATAGGTCTAGGTTTTCATGGTAGTGTTGGGGTAGGGAAGGGTGAGAAAAATGCCACTTGGTGGGCTGGATGAAATCTGGCTTCAATAGACATGGATAGAAGTAATAGCTTATTAATTATCCCAATGGTACCCCCTTTCCTGTCCCTGGCACTCCCTGTTCCCTTTATCCTGCTTTTTTCTCTTTTTTTCTTTTTTTTAAGATTTATTTATTTATGCATACAAGCTGGGGTACAGACCAGAGGCATGGGGCGGCGGCGAGAGGGCTCACCAGAGACAGAGTGGGGAGCAGAACAGGCAGATCGGCAGAGACACACTGCTGAGGGGAGCAGCGGACAAGGCAGCAGAGGTCTGCCTCTCCATGTGGGAATCTCCCCGGCCGGGCGTCGAACTTGCGTCGCAGCTGCCAACAGCTCCACAGTGCAGCGCCCAACCACCGCGCCACCGGGGAGACCCTATCCTGCTTTTTTCCCTCCTCCATAAACACCACCTTCTAATGTTCTCTGAATGACATATTAATTATCTTTATTATTTATAACCTCTACTGGGCAATAAGAAGGCAGATTTCTGTCACTTTCACACTCACTGTCATATGTATATGGCCAGAACCTGGAACAGTGCCTGGTACACAACAGGGTTTCAATAAATATTAATCAAAAGAATGAATGAATGAAAGTTCATATTTGCTGCTTGTATATCATGCATCAAGCTTCTTAATCCGGTTAATTAAGGACAACTTTTAGGGAAAAGAGGACGCAAATGAGCAACGTTAAGTATATAGCCAAAAAAGGAACAGTGACAATCCAACCTCCCTCTTTACCCGCCTAGTGACTATGAGGGTGTTAGGGTGAGAGTTGCTTAGTGAAAAGCAAGCCAAATGTCTGTTTTAGACATGGATATAAGATCCCAAACTAGAAAATACATTAAAGGAAAGAAAAAGGTGAAACACTCCATGACACTGGGTTTCAGAAATGTCTTTGGGGACTCATCTCCAAAGGCAAGAGAAGTAAAAGCAAATATAAACAAATGAGATTACATCAAACTAAAAAAGCTTCTGCACAGCAAAAGAAAATATCAGTAAAACAAAAAGACACCCTACTGAATAGAAGGAAATATTTGCACATGACCCATCTGACAAAAAGCTGATATCCAAAATATATAAAGAACTCAGGTAACTCAACAACAACAAACAAATTAACCCAATTAACAGAATAGCTAGATAGACACTTCCCCCAAGAAGATGTACAGATGACAACCAGGCACAGGATAAAATGCTCATCATCACTTATCATGAGGGAAATGCAAATCAAAACCACAGGAGATACCACCTCACACTGAGAATAACCCATATCAAAAAATAAAATAAAATAAGTGTTGGTGAGGATGTGGGGGAAAAGGAACTCTTGTACACTGTTGGTGGGAATATAGACTGGTCCAGCCCTGATACAAAACAGTATGGAGGTTCCTCAGAATATTAAAAATAGACCTACCATATGAACCAGCAAATCTACTCATAGGTATTTACCAAAAGAATACAAAAACACTAATCCGAAGGGCTATATGTCCTCCTACGTTCATTGCAGCCCTATTTACAATAGGAAAGTTATGGAATCAGCCTAAGTGCCCAAGGACAGAGAAGTGGATCAGAAAAATATGTTACAGACAGACACACAATGGAATATTACTCACCCCCAAAAAAACTCTTGCCATTCGTGACAACATGGATGGAAGTGGAGAGGGTAATGTTAAGCAAAATAAGTTCTAAGGAGAAAAACAAACACTGGGTGGTCTCAGTCATTCGTGGAATATAGAGAAATGAAACAAAGGGTCAATCAGAGCCAAACCCATACTAAACCCTTGGGAGAGAGGGACCCAGGGAAACATGGCAGAGGGTTGTTGGGGCACCGGTGGTAGGCATGAGGTGAACATATACATTTGTAGAGGTTTAAACCTATAATCCCCAAATGATAAAGGTAAACCAACTTTACCTCGATAAACATAATTTGATAAAAAATAAAGAATCCCAGTCCTTCAGTGAAATAAGCCAGAAGGAAAAAAGATACATTGAATGATTTCACGTATAGGAGGAACATAGGGGAACTAAATAAGGGATCAGGAAAAAAATAACAATAATAATCATAAAAACAACAACAAAACTAGCAGGCAACCATAAATCAGAGACATTCTGCAAGGGAGGGGGAGGGAGAGGGATCAAAACAGGGGAGGGAAGAGCACAAGAGACGATGGTGACGGTTCACAGGTGAACTGGTGGTGGGAATTTTACAAGGAATACACAATGATGTAAAAGATACAAATAAAAAATAAATGAATATTAAAAGTCTCTTTTAATGCAAACCTGAGGAGTTGCCTCTATTTCCCTGCCAGTCGTCCCCTAAGACACACCCCACTGAATCCACAGTGAGGACCCCGAAGTGAGAGGGCGAGGAACACCATCTCATTCACTCCAGTCTAGGTGTAAAGTGGCTGGGTATTTTCCCAGTCATCGGAGTTCTGCATCAGAGAGCAGAGGGGTGTGTCGCAAAGCTGTGCCATTAACTGCTGCCTCCATAAGGAGAACAATTACAGTTCTGAGCAGATATTCAGAATGGTGGTTACTTCTAAGAAATTTTTTTAAATCCATATTTTTGGAATCACTACTTAGAATACTTCTTTTGCTTTCTATATTCAAATTCATCATTCTCAGAAGGATCCCACTTTCACCCTAGAAAGACTAGTGCTTTGAGTCATACCTAATAATAAAGTTCATTATATTTTCCTGCTGAGTAAAATCAGCACTGAGCTTGTTTAGGTTGAAGTGAAGTTTCAGGATGTATGTTCCTGCCCTTCTTTCCGTCTCCACATGTTATCTGTCAGAGCTACTGGCTTCTGCGTCTTCGCTGATCATTACTTTGAACGTGCCTACAATGAGTAAAGCTTTCATTTTTATGTTTTAACAAAAGGAAGAAAAGATGTCTCCTCCCGCAAGTACAAACAGCCAGGTTTCCCAACACGAACAGGAACTTCAAAATTATTGCCAGCTTCTGACATGCAGATAATTCTTCCAGAATTGCAGTTATTCTAGTGTAAATTATACTTGAAAAACTACCAGCTCTCTAGAATAAACTCTTTACAATGTCCAGCTCATACCACCCCTGCAATAAGAGGGACAATACTGCTTCATATTTCTCCCCTGAAAGGCAATGCAGTCTAGTTGATAACAGATCAGAACGGACATCGGAAACCTAACTATATTTATGACTCTACTTCTTAGACACTGCACTCTTTTCCCTCTTTCTCTCTTTTCCCTCCCTCCTCTCCCCTTCTCTCTCCCTCCCCCCACACTCACTCTCTCTCTCCATCTCCTTTTCTCTCTCCCATTTCTCTGCATCTCCCTGTTCCTCCCCTTCAAAAATAAAATCTTTGCTATAAAAAATTAACACTAGGGCTTTCAATACAAAGTGTAAACAGATACAGAGAAACTGGACCTCTTACCCATTGCTAGTGAAGGGATAAGATGTCACAAATAGCTTGGAGAAAGGTTGAGTATTTTCCTATAAAGTAAAAACATGCATCTACCCAGGAGTTCTGCTCCTAGGTATTTAACAAAGAGAAAGAAAACACGTGTCCCCAAAAGAAAATAAAACATGTATATTATTCTTATGTAAGATGTCAGAGAAGTTCTTCTTATTCATAATCCTAAACCAGAAACAACGCATAAGCCTCAATAAATGGATACACGAATTGCGCCATGTTGGTGCCATGGATTGCTACTCAGCAACGAAAAGGAATGAATTGCTGATACATGAATTAACCAGGTTGAATCTCACTGACATTATTTGGGTGGTGGAAGGTAAACACAAAGGAGCATGCACATCCTTTTCACATATATAAAGTTTTAGAACACATAAAACTAACCTATGGTGATAGAAATAATCAGTATTTCTCTGGGACACAGAAATGGCAATGATGAAGAAGGATTGACTTAAAGGGGAATAAACAAACTTTCTGGGACAGTGGAAATGCTTTATTTCTTGACTGGTGTGGTAGTTTCCAGGTTGTTTATATTTCTCAGAACTCTTCAGATTGTATACTTCATTGCTAAGCATTTTACTGTGTGTAAATGATATTGCAATGAACTTGACTAAGAAGTTCATACTTGGATCTAGGCAAGGGTTTAGAAAATATTTTTTTTCCCAGAGTACACAGGCGGATCTGTAAATATTCAGGTATTTGGTAGGCTTGAGGAGGTAGGTTGAATCAGTGAGGTCATAGATCCCTTGGTAAAACTACTACTATACCTGCCCCATTAAATTCAACAATCTTTCAGTGCTTCAATCTGCAAGATAACATGGTGGGCATTATTGGAGATACAAAGATGAATCATTCAGAATTCCCACTATCGTGCTGTTGCTAATGCTTTTTGGGTTAGTGGTGATAAAAAGGAAACAGTGGTCATACACTCAGTTAATTGTTATAAAATAAAGAATAACAGTTGGATGGCATAGGATAATACTTTAATTCATATTAATTCAATACCAGGAAATTTCCCAACAGCCTTATGAATGTTTTACTTATATATAGTTCCCAAGCCCTCTGGGAAGAATCTTGAGGGGTACTTTGTAGCCCACGAATGGATTAGCAAATACTAGGATTAAGACTCACAAAAAAGTTGGGACCAGGTTGACTTGATTCCCCTGGGAAGAATGTCCAGAGAACAAGCCTAAGAAAGTGGAGTCAAAGGGTGGCATCTGCTCTGAGACACAGGAGTGGGAATAACAGAAGACAGTTAATAGAACTGTCGAGAACAGGGCTATACAGAGCAATTTCACCTGCTCACAGCCTATTAGGGGGAATTTTAAGACCGAAAGGAAAACTATATTCATCAAAGCAGGTAATCTCAATGTCTTCATACAATAAAAACTTCTTTCTTCCTCCCTCAAAATGCTATGCAGACATTCTGGTTTGAGCAGCTCTACTGGACCATTGTGCTCCAAGTGATGACTCAGGGATCCAGGTGCTTCCATTTTGTTACTTCAAGGTGACTCTGGTGCCAGCTCGCTAATCGACGACGAGACCAGCACATGGGCAGCTATGTAAAATGTTTTGTACATTAGACCTGAAAGTGGCGTACATCCGTTCTGCCCAAATTCTTTGGATCAAGACTCAATCATGTGATCCTACTTAGATGCCAGCATGGATGAGAATTTCTGTTTAGTTGTGTGCCCAGCATAGGGAAGAGCCAGGTTGGTGAGCACCAAGAGTCTTGTCCACAGCAAGGCAACCTATTGAGCTATAAATGCTCATTGGCGGCTGGAGGAGATGCCATAAAATGAAAGTGGAGAGTAAAGGAGGTAGGAATTATGCTCCCCTTCAGAAAGGGCCACATTCTTCACTCAGATTAGGTGAGCTAAGCATCAATAATTGAGACCAGAAGAGCATCCCTATGCCACAAATGCCAGGTTATTCAAGAGCCAGGAAGAAAAATAGCTCTGCTAAAGATATGATAAACTGTTTTGAGAACCTCCAAGCCCAGAGTTGGTGCATTTCTCAGAGCAACAGGAGATTGGATTGGGCAGACTGGATTGAATCATTGGAAGATATAGTTTCAGCTGTTTAGCTGGGAGCTCTAACCATATATCTCATGCATTATTAGTTGGGCTCTTGTTTAATGGAAACTAAAAGATGTGAGGCATGTACCTAAATACAAAGAAGCACAGGGCCTCCCTGGTGGCTCAAGAGTCTCAGCACTATGAAGCTATCCAGAGCCACTGCAGCACAAGTTCAATCCCCGGCTAGGAAGCTTCCAACATGGCGCGGCAGACCTCTCCTGCCTCGCCCACTGCTCCCCTCAGCAGTGTATTTCAGTTGATCTGCCTGTTCTGCTCCCCACTCTGTCTCTGGTGAATCCTCACTCCCCCTCCCCCCCACCCCCCACCTCTGTCTGGCCTACACCCCAGCTCTGGTGTGCATAAATAAATAAATCTTTTTTTTTTTTTAAAAAAAAAGCACTCTATGACCCAGCAATTATATTTGAGGGTATATAGCCCAAAAATTAAAACCAGAGACTCGATCATTCAAAAAGAATCCCATGAGGGCGAGACTGAGAAGATGGCATCAAAGAAGGTTCCCTGCTTTGCACCCGGGAAGATAAACTAGAGTAGCCCAAAAACATACTGGATTCAGAGGATCTCATGATTTGGGGCAAAACCAAAACACCTCCTGAACATCGGAGACAAACACAGACCACACACAACAGAAACACTGAGGAGATCCAACTCCAGGAGACAAAAAGTCTGTGGGGAGAGGCATCCACCAGGGAGGAAACCCCAGACAATACCCACGGCCCGGGAGGGCAGAGCTGCTTGCTCTGGATCTATCCGTGGGGAAATTCATGGGAGAATGCTGGGGTGAGCCTGGTGGACAGGGCTCCCAGTGAGGAAGGCAACGCTCAGAAGGCTTGACTCCCCCCACCCACAACCCTCCTGATCAGGCACATACAGGGATAGAGCAGACACAGTGGAACTGAGCTGAAAGCACAGGAAAGCTGCAAGGAAAGCCCAGCCTGGAAACTGCAGAGACTCGGGTCTAAAACCCAGAAACAAAGGCTATCAGCAGTGCCACAGACACAAGCTGTAGCCAAGCACACCACGCTCACCTGGGCCGGACCTCCGCAGGACCCTAGGCCATTCACAGCAGCGCCAGCTAAGGATTAGGTCTCCCTGTCATACAGCGCCATCTACTGGAGAAGAGGAATATCTGCATCCAGATACGTACAAAACCAATAATGGGAAGAAGGAAAAATACAATAAATGGCAACTTGAGTCCTCAGGAGAATATTACGCCACAAAGAGAAAATAAATCTCCATGATCCAACCACAAAGATATAGAAGATCTTTTCTTCCTATCAGATAAGAGCTCTAATTTGCTTATAAAGAAATTCAAAGAAATGGAAGAATACAGAAAAGCTCATCAAAGATAAACAAGAAAACAGCACCAGTGACCTCCTGTGTGTTCAAAAAAAGAAAGAAAGAAAACTCAGGAAAACAATGTAATGTATCGCCTGAGAAATAAAATTATTAAACAGATGATTGAAATTGAAACTTTAAATAAGGAAATAACACAGATGCAGGATATAAAGCGATCAAAGCAATCCTGACAAATAAGAGGAACAATGGGGCCTCCATGGTGGCGCAGCGGTTGAGCGCTGCGCTGTGGAGTTGTGGGCAACGGGCGATGAGAGTTCGATGCCCAGCCCGGGAGAATCCCACATGGTGCGGCAGACCTCTCCTGCCTCGCCCGCTGCTCCCCTCAGCAGTGTACTTCTGATCTGCCTGTTCTGCTCCCCACTCTGTCTCTGGTGAACCCTCTCGCCGCCCCACGCCTCTGGCCTGTACCCCAGCTTGTATGTATAAATAAATAAATAAATAAACAGTATTGTATTGGAACAAATATAGACACACAGACCAATAGAATAGAACTGAGAACCCAGAAGTAAGCCCATTTTGTATGGACAGTTAATCTATGACACAGGAGCCAGAAATACACAGTGGAGAAAGAAAAACCTCTTCAATAAATGGTGTTGGGAAAACTGGACAGCTACATGCAAAGGAATGAAACTAGATCACTATCTCACACTGTACACAAAAATTAACTCAAAATGGATGAAAGACTTGCATGCAAGACCTGAAACCATAAGATACATAGACGAAACACAGGGTAAACAATCCATACATTGGCTTCAGTGATGTCCTTGTGGATTCTTTCCAAACATCAAGGAAAACAAAAGAGAAGATAAATATTGGGATTACATCAAACTAACAAGCTTCTGCACAGTGAAAGTAATTGTCACTCTAACAAAAAGACACCCTACTGATGAGAAAACATTTGCACACAGACACCAGAAAACAAACTAATATCCATGATATACAAAGAACTCATACAACTCAACCAAAAGAAAACAACCCAGTCAAAAGATGGCCAGAAAAGGAGGTCTCCCTGGTGGCACAAGAGGTTAAGTCTCAGCACTGTGAAGCTGTCTGCAGCCAATGCAGCATGAGTTTGATCCCCAGCCAGGGAGCTGACCCACATGGCGCAGCAGACCTCTCCTGTCTCGCCCGCTGCTCCCCACAGCAATGTATTTCAGTAGATCTGCCTGTTATGCTCCCCTCTCTGTCTCTGGTGAATCCTCTCACCCCCTGCCCCTCTGGCCAACACCCCAGCTCTTGTATACGTAGATAAATAAATCTTTAAAAAAAAAAAGGCCAGAAAAGCTAACTAGTCACTTCTCCAAAAACAAATAAATAGCCAACAAGCACATGAAAAAAATGTTCATCATCACTTATCAGGGAAATGCAAATCAAAACCACAATGAGATACCACCTCATACCTGTGGGAATGGTTCATATCAAAAAGACCAGAAACTCTGTTAGCAAAGATATGCAGAAAAAGGAACCCTCTTACACTGTTGGTGGAATGTAGACTAGTCCAGCTCTTATGGAAAACAGCTTCTTCAAAATATTAAAAGTAGATCTACCATATGACCCAGCAAAACCACTAATTTGAAGGGGTGTATGCACTCCTGTGTTCATTGCAGCATTACTTACAAGAGCCATGAAAACTATTTAGGTGCCCAACAAAAGATGAGTGGATTAAGAAGATGTGGTATATAGACAAAATGCAGTACTACTCAGCTAAATAAAAAAATGAAATCTTACCATCTGTGACATCATGGAAGTAAATGCTGAGTGAAATAAGTCAGAAGGAGTAAGACAAATACTGGGGAATTTTACTCATATGTGGAATATGCAGAAACAAAGCAAAGGCCTGGCAAAACCAAACCAAAGCAAACCCTACAAGTACCACTGCAGAGTTGAGACTACTAAGAGGGAGGGTGAGTGGGAGGAAAGAGGGGAGGGGCCCCAATGCTCTATGATAAAGGGACAGGGGTGCTATGGTGGTGGGTGTGGTTTGATGACATATACCAGAATAGGTGTGAGCCTATCCCCCTAAATCATATATAATGTTGTAAACCAAGGTTACATCGATAAGTAAATAGCATGTTCTTTAAATACACTATTTCTTTTTTAATATTTTATTTTATTTTTAAACCTTCTTGTTTATTTTTTCACAGTACAGGATTTTGCCCCTCTAGTGCAGTCATAGTTACCCCACACCAGTCCTCACCACACTCCCCCGTGCTCTCCTTAAATACACTATTTCTTTTTAAATAAAGATCCACAGAGAGGGTTCCAGAGGGGAACTGGTTTGGGAGTGAGGACCAAGGATAGGAAGGGGAAAAAAATCAGTAAATGATAAGCTGGCAAATAAGGAACACTGAGAAGAGGTTTGCACAATCGTGACCACGTGCTGTGCTCTGGGGAACGTGATTAACTCAGCTCCAGCATGAGGCCCAATATTGGGCAGGGTGTAGAAAATCTCTGAGAGGGGGACCCCCCCGGTGGCGCAGGGGTTAAAGTCTCAGCACTTTTTTTTCTTTTTTTTTGGTATTTATACACACACACACACACACACACACACACACACACACACACACATATATATATCTTACATCATTGTTCATTTTTGTACAATGCTTGCTCTCAGCACTATCAAGCTACCACCAGCCACTGCGGCCTGAGTTTAATTCCCGGCCAGGGAGCTAACATGGCGCAGCAGACCTCTCCTGCCTCACCCGCTGCTCCCCTCAGCAGTGTACTTCAGAAGATCCACCTGTTCTGCTCCCCACTCTGTCTCTGGTGAATCCTCTCACCCCCTGCACTTCTGGCCTACACCCGAGTTCTGTATGCATAAATAAATAAGAATAAATCTTTTTTAAAAAAAAAAACAAAATCTTTAAGAGAGGGTCAAGATATCCATGGAAAACCAGAGTCCTGAATGGTTCTTCTGCACACCACTAACATCTTTCATTACGAAGCGTGTTTATTTTGTTAGCGCTTCCGTGACTGGCCCGCTCCTCAGCTCTTGGGTCACCTAGCCTCACACTTTGCCATCCGGTGATACAGTAAAAGCCATGGAGTTTCCAGGCCCCAGGCCATTATTCATGCCGTGTGTCCCACCCAGAACACTCTTGTTTACTCTTTTCATCTCAGTTCAGGTGCCATAGCATCAGAAAAATGTTTCTGGCCCCTCTGGCTGGGTTAGGTTGACTTTTGTCATACTGGGTTATTTAGTCACGATGTATCACACTGAAACTGTTGGTTTGTGTGTAGTTTTTAAAAAAACTATAGGTTTTGAAGTACCATTGGTTTATAACATTATGTAAGTTTCTGGTGTGCAACGTTGTACTTGACATCTGTATTCACTACATTGTCATCAGCACCAAAAGTCTCTTTTCTATCCACCTTTGCATACAATTCATCCCCTTTGCCTATTTCACTGGCTCCTCAGTCCCTCCCCCTCTAGTAACCACCCACCTGTTCTCTGTACTGAAGAGACTATTTTGCTGTTTGTTCTTCATTTGCTTTGTTTCTTTATATTCCATATGAATAAGATCATATGGCATTTGTTTTTCTTCTTCTGACTTATTTCACTTAGCATAATACCCTCAAGGTCCATCCATTTGTGGGTTTTTAAACCTCTCAGGCCCAAAAACTCACTCTTAATATCTTCTGGACCCAAGTGCCTGTCAATATTCTACTTGCAGTTCAATAGGTTTGCAAACACGGTAGGGCTTACCCTCAAAGCCAAGGAGGGAGGGCTTAACTAGCACTAGGAATGTTATTTTTTTAAGATTTATTTTATTTATTTATGCATACAAGAACTGGGGTGTAGGTCAGAGGGGTGGGGGGTGAGGGGATTCACCAGAGACAGAGTGGGGAGCAGAACAAGTGAATCAACTGAAATACACTGCTGAGGGGAGCAGCGGGCAAGGCAGGAGAGGTCTGCTGTGCCATGTGGGTCAGCTCCCTGGCTGTGAATAGAACTCAGGCTGCAGCAGTGATAGTGGAGATAGCGCTGAGATTTAACCCTTAGACCCCCAGGAGCCCTAGGAATGTTATTTATGTATTCATTTGCTTCCTCCAGACCTTGTTCAGAAAAGACTTAAGGCAGCACTTGAGAAGCTGAACTGCAGAGGGATAAGGTGGAATTTCATGGTAACAACTCCGCAAAGTCAGCCCTCTGCAGCCGTGCGGGTCCGTGATGGCTGCCTGTCTGCACAGACCAACATCTAGAGCAGGGGCCTGCAGCTCCCACTGTGACTTGTTGGCAAAAGTTCCCCATCCCTGCCTGCTACTGCCATCTCCAGGGGACTGGTTGCTTTTCACCCAGCTGCAGTCCTGCAAATGCCAGGAGAAAGTCACAGTATTGAACTAAAATCACCCTCAATAATAAACCTTCCCTCTTTGAGGTCTGTGAGAGAGTTGTTGTTTACCCTGCTTCAGGCCAGCTAGACAGCAGAAGACCATTTTCTGCTATCTCCTTATCTACAGCAAATAATTTCTGAATTTACAGCCTCTTGAGAAAACTCCCAAAATACAGAGTGCCTTTACAAAACCAGGCACTTGCATGATGCATTAATGTAGACTATTGGAAGGTCCATGTCTTTAAAGATTCACAAACCCTCCATTGAGAAAACATTTGCAGTAATAGTCATGTTCCCCTCCTACAGAAAGGAAAATTAAATGTTTTATTTAAATCAATATTATGTAAGAGATAAGGGGGGGGGGAAAGCTGAAGCACTGAGTCTAAAATTAATTTGTCTCTTATTTCTAGAATTATCTTCAGTCTTATTACATTTCTAAAAGAATCATCTGTAAGTATTGGGAATTTTTCTTAACAGATCAAATTATATTTGTTTAGTGATAGGAAAACATGCTTTGGTAAAATTTAAATTCCACTGGTTAGAAAAACCTGTAATCTTTAAGGTACTATCTCCAAATGAGTCAAATAATCAAGGGAAACAATTGGGATATTCACTGGAGCAGGATTTCTCGGCCTCAACGCTATTGGCATTTGGGTGTAATCATTCTTTCTTGTGGGGGTGCAATCTGTTGCATGCATTGTAGGATGTTTAGCAGCAGCCCTGGCCTCTACCCACTAGAATGCCAGTAGCACCCACCCACCCCCAGTCATTGACAACCAAAATGTCCTGAGTCAGGAACTGGAGCAAAATCATTCCCTGGTTAAGAACCACTGCACTAAAAAGAGACACAAAACCATTCACAATTAGGTGCAGTATCTGAGTAAGAACATGAAACAATACACAGGACTTACCCCAATCCAAACCCAAGGGTTAAACTTTTTAATTCAAAAGGTATCAGACTTGTCAATACTATATTGAGTGATGGGGCCTCCCTGGTGGCGCAACGGGTTAAGTCACAGCACTATGAAGCTATCCAGAGCCACTGCAGCACGAGTTCGATACCCGGCCAGGGAGATTCCCACATGGTGCAGCAGACCTCTCCTGCCTCACCCACTGCTCCCCTCAGCAGTGTATTTCAGTGGGCCCGCCTGTTCTGCTCCCCACTCTGTCCCTGGTGAATCCTCTCACCGCCCCCCTCTGGCCTACACCCCAGCTTGTATGCATAAATAAATAAATCTTTAAAAAAATACTATATTGAGCACAGTTCCTTTTCTTAAGAGCATTTCAAAATCTAGCCAAGGGATAGCTGACAAGGGAAATCTATCTTTCATTAACTCAACAATAATTTCAATAATTAATATATTCTTTCACCCAAAACCTGTTCCTTCCATTTTGTTTTCTAACAAAATGTAACTCTCCAAGAACAACAGAAGAGCTATATTGACCTCAGTGAGCAAGTTTAACCATTCTTGACAAGAAATAATCAGAAATTTTAAATGTAGCCACTAATCATTAAGTGGATATGGTAGGCAGACCCCTCCACACCCACCCATGTCCATGCCCCCCGAACCTATAAGGCAAAAAGTGCTTTGCAGATGTGACTTACTTAAGGATTTTGAGATCGATTATCCGGGATGATCCGAGCTGGCCCAAGGTAAGGATAAGCGTCCCTAGAAAGAAAAAGAGAAAGGCAGGAGATGTGATGACAGCGCGGCGCAGAGTGGTGACTGCTAACTTTGAAGATGGAGACAGGGAACACAAGCCAAGGAACACAGGGAGCCTCCAGAAACGGAAAAGTCAAGGAACAGACTCTCCCCTAGAGCTTCCAGAAGCTTCCAGCCCTTCCAACACTTTGATTTTAGCCTAATGACACTCTGACCTTCAGAAAAGTAGATCACAAATTTATGTATGGGGTATATTTACATGTGTGGTAATTTGCCACCACAGTAAATACAATAATACAGCAATAATTTTATTTTATTATTATTCTTTAAACATCCTTGTTTATTTTATCACAATAAATGCAGTGATAGTTTATGAGCACAGCACCGCCGCAAGGGAAATCAAACAGGAAAAAATTGTGGCCTGTGAAACCAGGAAAGGGAGGCCATTTCTGAGTTTTAATAACTACAATTAATATTTTAAACTACAGTTAAAGATCTCCTACAATATAACAATGCACTCTCTCCCTAATAAGAGCTGAGAAGTATATAGTTCTTAGGTATCAGACACGATTCTGAACGTTTTTAATGTATTGATTCATCTAATCATTGTAACAACGCTAATGGACTTTTATCATTCTCATTTTTCTGATGAGGAAAGCAAGATCCAGAGAGGTTACGTAACAATTCCAAGCACACACAGCTAGGACATGTAAGCACTGGGCTTCACAAATCCAGGCAATTTGGCTCCAGAATCAAAAAAAAAAAAAAAGCCACCTAGAGCAGGTCTATGAGGTTCAGGTGTGAAATGTTTTCAAATCACAAGCCTGGATTTACACGCAAAGAGGATGCTTGTCTATAAGCTCTACGGCAGGCATTTCCAAGTGTAAAACCATCTGCTGTTTCTGCCCACCCAGTCCTGCCACCCCATTTGGAGAGCAGAAAGTCAACTTTTCTTGGGTGATTCCCCAGCCCCCACACTGCAGTCTCAGGGAACTGTTATCAAGATGCTCCGCCCCTACCCTGCCCCATCTCAACAAAGCTAGGCAAACACAATCCCTCCCCTCCCACCTCTGGAATTGGAGTCTGTTTCTCCCTAATTCCTGCTCCTGGTTCCTGTCCTTCCTAGGGCTGCTATGTCACTTTTTCTCTAACTGGGTGGGCAGCCCCATGTCCTTCCAATAAAGTGTTCTTTCATTTAAATGTACAAGACTCTCCTACTTTTCTTTCAACAACAAGAAAAAAACCTTAACTGAAATTAAGCATTCCTAAGACTTCTTGTTCGTTAAGTACCCAAATTGGAACTTGCCTTTCCCACCACAGGAAAAGAGAACGCTCCTCTGACAGTCGAGCACAGAAAGCTGCCCGGAGGCTCGCAGGGCTGCTGGGGGAGGAGGCTGCATCGCGGAGCCACGCAAATGAAGCGAAGCTACAATCTGAATCAGAGGCAGTTTGGGAAGCAGGTGATTTTGCCTCAGCAATTACTGTTGCAAAGACTAGGCAGCCAGGGTGAACGAGGAGCGATGCATTAACCTTCATAACATCCACTTGTGTGGACAGAAACAACCAGGGAAGCTAGACAACATGGGAGGGGGATTGAGGACCGAGCTCTCTCCACCTCCTTTACCCCAGGGACCACGGCTGTCCAAATTTTGTTGACAGAGTTGACAAATCAAATACGCTTTCCTTTTCCCACAGAATGCTCCGGTAAATGGGATTCATTTCTTTTATAGGTATTATATAAAAAGCAGGACGTGACTAAAACTTATTTTGGATGCGCTAGGGTGGTGCAAGTCTAAGTATCGTTGCAATCTAAAAATGTTTCATTGTTTGGGAGGCATTTTCCCTCTGCAGCACCTATTACAGGTGCAGCTCAAAATCCACAGCCTCCAATCTCTCAATGTTAAGATAAAAACTTGGAGACCATCAGCAGCTTCACTGACCTGATTTTAACAGGTCTTAAAGTCACTTTCAGTTGTCAAAACTTTTTTAATTACAAAAAGCTACATTTTTCCAATAAATGAAATGTCAAACGTTTTGAGATTGCCCGAGGCAGACTTTTTAAAGTGTTGTGGGGTTTTTTTTCTACTTTCCATTTGCGACTGATTCAGGGACATTAAAGTCCTTGTGTATACTGTCATCACCCCCTCATCTTTTTCAACAATTTTGTCCTAGATTCAGCCCATAGAAGACAAGTTTTGCTGTCACTCTTTAAGAATGTCACTAAGAAGTCATTCTACTTTTCTGAGATAGCTAAACTCCATGATTAATAGATCTGATGGAAAAATCTTCAGTGCAGGCTTTTGACTAAATGTCATGCATTTCTAAGGACGTTAAGAGAACAAGAGCAAATTAAGAATGTATTCAGATTTCACAGCATTCTTCTCTATTTCAAAAATGTATTCCAGTGGATCTGGACTCAACAGTCATCAGAGATTTTGGCTGTTTGTGTGTTGTTTTTTTTTTTCCTCTTCTTCTGTTTTCTTTTTTTGCATCTCCAGTACTTATAACTGCAAGTTTGTACCTATTGTAGCGATCTGATATTGGGGTGAGGCTGGAGGCATGGGGATGAAGGAATTCACCAGGGACAGAGTGGAGAACAGAACAGGTGGATTTATTGTAATACCCTGCAAGGGAGCAGGGGGCCAGACGGAAAGAAATGTCTGCACTCAAAGGATTTGCAGCTACCTTTTATCTTCTGCTTTCTTGGGTTTTCTAACTCGGGGTGCCAGTTTGCACCATTTTTCTGCTGGGATATGTGGTCTTGGATGCTGGCCTTTACCACAGAAACACTTCCTGGTCCTGCTTCTGCATTCCGGATCTAGGCTGGCCTGGTTCCCATGGCAACCTTATTCCCTTATCTAATCAAGCCTCCCAAACCTGCCTGCTGGGCAAAGGGTGGGACTTAGCTTTTAACATTATCAAATGATACCCCAAGGTCTTACCCAAAAAAATGATACCCCAACATCTATTGACCACCTTCCTCCAATTACCCCTATACTCTCTCACCCCATACCTCTGGGAACCACACATCTGATCTCTTTTTCTGACTCGCATTTTGGGGGATTTTCGATTAACACACGAGTCATACAGTATTTGTCTTGCCCTGTGTGACTTATTTTACTTAGCATTATGCCCTCAAGGTCTATCGCTGTTGTAATAAATAGCAGGGTTCTCTTCTCCTCAAGGCTGAATTTTATATACATTTGTATGATTAATAGCTTCTTAATCCACTCATCTATTCATGGACACTTAGGGTGTTTCTATGTCTTGTCTCTTTTAAATAAGGCCCAGTGAGCATGGAACACGGGGGTGCAGCTCTCTCTTCAACATCATGTTTTTGTTTCATTCAGATTATCTAGCCAGATTTAGAATTGCTGGACAACGTCACTGGTTTTGATACAGGGCAAATGGGGCTTTAAAGTTTGACTTCTCATCAAGGCTAGTTAGATCTATATCAGAGATAGATTGCTAAAACATTCCCCAATCCTTCACCTTTTCTGTCACACCTTCTGCCATCGACAAGTGGTATCTATCTCTCTGCCCTTGGAATCGTAGCTGTCTCAAGATTTGCTTTGACAATAAGAATGCAGAGAAAACAACTTCTTTGAGTTGTAAGTCTAGGGTCTTGCAGTTTCCACTATTGGTGCCTTTGGGATCTGACACTGCTCTGTGAAGAGACCCATTCTAGGTGGCTCGAGGTTAAAAGGTCACGTGTAGAGCTGCACTAACTACTCCAGCCCGCCGGCCAAGGTCCCAGACGCAGAAGTGAGGCCAGTCAAGAAAAGTTGAGACTGATTCACACCCTAAGCCCTGCCCTCTGAGTGATGGGTTAAAGAAATGTTGTTATTTTAGTCCGTAGGCTTTAGGGAATTTGCTACCAAAAGCTAACTGACATAGCAGTAACTCTTAAGCAGAACACTTAAGCTCTCCAGGCACTGTAAAATGAGGGGGTTAAAGTAGCACTAGAATTTTCTCATTGTTAAAACATTCCTAGTAATATATTTACCACTCTGTTTACTCCTGAGCGCCCACGTGGAAAGAAACTAAATGAGAGCCACATGATTAAATATAGGGATCCAAGGTATATAATATAGTGTCGTACGTGAAAGTGCTTGTAATGTTAAAGCATTATACAAAATTAAGCTGTAGTTGTAATTACATACAAACCAGGAGTACATGCAGGTCTAAGGAAAATAAATGAAGACTTGAACAGGACCATGGAGGGGTGTTCCATGATCAAAGCAACCTAAAAAATGGTGAAGTGGGAACTAGTGGTGATTGACTCTGCATAAACACTGGCCCATGTAACCCTCACAATGATCATATAAAGTAGTGTTACTTAACCCATCTTACAGTTGACAAAACTAAGGCTTGAAGGTGGTAAATGATTTACCTAAGTTCAAATAGAATAGGACATAATAACCAGAGTATTCACACAGGGCTTTGGATTTTAAAGCCTAAGGTATTTATTTCTTTTCACTACCTGAGCTGCTTATGTGCCACCCAGTAGAGTCAAACTTAAATTAGTTACCATAAATATTTTTATTGTTGTTTATTTTATTTTTTTTAATTTATACGTACAGCTGGGGTACAGGCCAGAGGCGTGGGGCGGCGAGAGGGCTCACCAGAGACAGAGTGGGGAGCAGAACAGGCAGATCAGAAACACACTGCTGAGGGGAGCAGCGGGCGAGGCAGGAGAGGTCTGCCGCACCATGTGGGATTCTCCCCGGCCGGGCGTCGAACTCGCGTCGCCGCTGCCGACAGCTCCACAGCGCAACGCTCAACCGCTGTGCCACCGGGGAGGCCCTGTTTATTTTTTTTAAAGATTTACTATTTAGTCATACAATAACTGGGGTGTAGGCCAGAGGTGTAGGGGGAGAGGATTCACCAAAGACAGAGTAGGGAGCAAAATAGGCAGATCTACTGAAGTACACTGCTGAGGGGAACAGTGGATGAGACAGGATAGGTCTGCTGCTCCAGGTGAGTTAGCTCCCTGGCCAGGGATCGAACTTGTGCTGCCGTGGCTGCCATAACTTCATAGTGCTGAGACTTAACCCCTTGCACCACCAAGGGCCCCTATTGTTACTTTTTTTTAATATTTCTCCTCTTATGATAGAAATACATACATATAGAGGTAATGCTGTTCCAAAACATCTACAGTCAAATTTTGGCAGTTTTTCCCCCCATCTATTTTCTCTATCCTGGATTTTTCTTTAATCAAGTAAAAATTAATTTTAATTATTGTTTCTTAAAACATACAAAATATATGAGCACATGACTTTTTATTATAAAAAATCAAAGGATCAAAAGATTGAAAAAACTATCAATTTGTGTTATACCCATCCAAACATATTCCATAAAAGATTGTATTGTATTATAAAAATTTATATCTTATATGCATGTTACAACTTCCTTTCACCTATATGTCTTGGAGATCTTTCCATATCAGGATATTATAGATTTGCCGCACTGTACAAAGGGGACACGTACCACACCTTATTTAACATCTCTTAATCTCAGCTGAGTCTCCAGGTCCTTGTTTTGATCATCTGGTTGTTGGCAGAATTCAGTGTTTGTGGTTGTAGGACTAAGGCCTCTGCTTTCTTGCTGGCTGTTGGCCTTGGGCTACTCTCACTGCTGGGGGGGGGGGGAAAAGGACATCTGCAACAAACTCCACAGATAGGTTAATGGATCCCACCTCAGATCAAAAAGATCCAAGACACTAAGGGCTACTAATCCCTTAATACCATCATCATCGAAGAGAGGATTGCTGGGAACTGAGGGTGGAGTTAAGCACCAGGTTTGGTCTATAACCAGACTTGTGACCTTGGGGGTCTCTTGGCTTCTCGCCGGGCTACAGAGTGCCATTGGGGGTTTTTTCGGATCTGGTAGGACACATTTGCAGATTTCTCTCTCTCTCTCTCTCTCTCTCTCTCTCTCTCTCTCTCTCTCTCTCTCTCTCTCTCTCTCTCTCTTTCTCTCCCCCTCTCTCTGTCCCTGAGTTATTCATTTTTTGTTTCCCTTCCTTTTGCAAATAAACCTTTTATTAACCTTTTTGTGTGTGCCTGCAATTAATATTATTATAAGTCTTTTTTAAGCACATGGGTGAGAACCCACAATCAGGCACCCCATTGCCCCATTGTATATGGGGGTTGCCCTATAACATCACCATCTAGGGGTGGTCCAGTGTCTTGCCATGTGACCCTCTCATGATAGAGCAGTTTGCTTCATCAAAGCAGCTAGAATCTCTTTATCCAGCCCTTTGAGAGAGAGTTATAGAGCATGGTCATCAAGGGAGTGACGATCTCCTTCTCATTTGTATTTTTTCTGTTAACTAAGAGCAATTCACAGTTTCTACCCACACTTACAGTGCAGAGATTATTCAAGGGCGTGACTCACTGAAGGGTCACCTTAGGGCGTGTCAGCCATAGTTAGGATTTAGATGTTGGCTCCAGCACTACCCACCACTGTACTGGACTTAGGACCCCACCATGCCTACGAATAATTTCTAAACTTCCCTGAATCATGACATCACCCCTTCAAGATTCAAGAAGAGGACTCCCTGGTGGCACAAGGGGTTTAGTCTCAGCACTATGAAGCTATGGCAGCCACTGCAGCATGAATTCAATCCCCAGCCAGGGAGTTAACCCACCTGGCGGTGGTTCTACCAATGCTACATGAAATAGAGGGTCCCTCCCAAATAGAAAGGTGTCTTCTTGGATGCCCAGTTATTACATCTCTCTCCATTTATTTTGGTCTTCTTTTAGAACTTAATGGTAACTGTTGCCATTTTATTCATATATAAGACTTGCATGTTTTGATTTTTTTATTAGTCAAGAATCTCACTTGCAAATGACAGAAACCAGAACAGACGATGAGCTAAAAGAAAAAAAATAAGATCTATTGTCTCAGATACCGAGAATACCAGGGATGGAGCTAATTTAGAGACCCCAGAAAATCTTGAGAGAGAGAAAGCAAGGAAGAGGATATGAGTGGCAAAAATAGAAATAGAGACAGAGATAGAAATAGAGATGGAAATAGAGATAGCAATTTCCAACCTGTAATCCCTCCCATAGCAGAACTTTTTCCTTAAGGTGATTTGAAACCTATCTGCACAAAGGTAGTGGATATTGAACTCACAATCCCAAAATCTGAGTGCATAAAGATGTAATTTTAAATCTGATATGCAAATATTTAGCTGGAAATTAGACAACTCGTTAATTATGA
Source organism: Scalopus aquaticus (assembly GCA_004024925.1). NCBI lineage: Eukaryota > Metazoa > Chordata > Mammalia > Eulipotyphla > Talpidae > Scalopus > Scalopus aquaticus. Next base: position 30,363 of record PVIJ01012005.1, read on the forward strand.
GACTATTTTTCACTGTCTAGAATAATCACTATAGAAACCCTTTCTATGGTTAATGTATTTGAATATATCTTATTTAAAATAATTAAACTTTCAAAAGACCTAAAAACTCTAACTTTCTTCTTAACTCTATTCAATTTAGCTATTAATCCCCCACTTCAAGATAATGCAGCTATTCCCAACTTGAAACTCACATTCTTTTGAATAACTTAGTATTCACTCCCTCCCTCTTTTCTCCCCAGAAATAAGTTAGGGTTTTTCTGGATGACTTATTACAAATTAGGTTTCAATATGAAGAGCGTCTCTAGATACAGAGATCTTGTCTTCTACCAGAAGTAATGAGAATTTGAATTTGCTCATCTGGTCTTTGTCACTGAGTTCTGGCATTCATCACTGAAATCCCTAGTCCCATCACGGCCTTTGGTCAACAGGACACAATTCTGACTCTTCTCCAACTTGACCATAGGCAATCTCAGGCCCACTAGTGCTGTCTCAGAGGTTTAAGAACATTCGGTTGCTTTCCCCACACCAGGCACTTGTGCATAGGCCTCACCTAATGTAAAACCGCCATCAGGTTCAGCTGCTCGGGGACCTCCCTCAACATCAGTCTCCTCTGTTCTGGCACCTTGCTAAATAAGAGGTCTGTTTAGCCTCTGCATTCTCTTGGCTACACCGGAGATGTGTGACTCTCCCTTCTACCCTCTGATCCTCCCACTCCAGACCATCCCAGAGAGAGGGAAGCAGGCCCCATAGTCTCCTAGGAACACCTTGATGGCTAACTCTCATTTTCTTCTCCAAATTCCACCGCTTCCTCACCCTACTGGAAGCTTTACCTAGTCTGGCGTGGTATTATTCTTACAACATGAAGCATTCTTACTCATCTTGTTGTTTATGGATAATCTTCATGTTCTACCAATACTCTATTAGGAGGTTATAGAGGGAGCAAAATGGAAAAATGCTCTTAGAAAACACTAAAGCTCTTTAAATTATATATACATATATATAATATATAGTTATAGTTATAGTTACAGTTACAGTTATAAACCAATGTTATTTCAATGAAAAAAAATTAAATCAGTTCTATAAACAGTGAAAACAAAAGATACATATGGTGACATTTCAACTCAACTAATGTGTTTATAATAACGTATATTATCTTCTTAGTTTGAACTTAGTATTTCCTCAAACTTTTGGGTGAAAAAAGGGAAAACAAAGTTAACAATTGATGATCCTGAAGTCTGAATTTATAAAGTTGCTTGGACATGATATTCTTCAACAAAACACCTTATTTCTCTAGGGCATGATTCCCTTTTGCAGCAATTTGCATTAGCTATAACAAAAGCTGATTTTTCTTCTAGGCATCAAAACTAGTTTTAGGCATCATTTTTCTTCTTTAGTCACATAAAATTAATTACAAGACGACTTCCTCAAAAAGCATTGACCACATGATTAACATATCAGGTCACAGTCTGCCCAAACAGTCCATGGTCTAGAATTAAAATGAAGAGGAATATATATATGACATTCAACTTGAAATCGGAACTAATGTGTTGAAGAAGCATCAGAGGAATTCTCTAAGTTGGGAGATGTTTTCATCAACTCTTCTCACTCTTGATTCTGTAGCAGACTATCCAAGGGCATTGGACCCACAGTACTTTTTAATTTCTTCTACTTTGAACAATTTTGCCCTGATAGAATCTGATTTCTAAAAATCAGATGCAGTCTTTAAAAAAATGGTACCTTAAAGAGTAAATGGAAGATAAAAGGGTTAATTGCATCTTCCTGATTTGCGTTCTACTATTGCAATAATAATAGTAACTAATAATTATTAAGCACTTACTTTGGGTAAGACACTGTCATGGATCTTGCACCTATGTTATCTGGTTTCACCATTACAACAACTCCACAGTTTAAACATTTTCATTATGTCCATTTTATGAATGAGAAAAATAAGGACCATGATCAGTCACACAGATGAAATACTGAGATCATGAGAACACTTAACTCATAAATTTGCTGGAGAATACAATGAAATATTCCACATTGCTGTATGTCAACTATATCTCAATAAAACTGGGGGGAATAAAACATGTACATAGATGTTTTATAAACCCATGTATACACAGGCTTTAATGGGAAGTGTGAAAAATAATTCTATGAGGAATTTTTAAAACGTCCAGGACATGTCTGTAATTTTAGAATATTTATACAAACTTATGTTTTCATCAACTCTTCAATTATAAAAAAAGAAAAAAACACTTTCAGATAAAGTAATCAGAACATTGTAGAAGCTTAATAAACATTAACTAGCCTTTAGGATGTGAAAGAGGAAGAGAACTGACCATAATAAGAGAAAACCCACTGAAAAAAAAGAAGAAAAATCTAATAAAGGCACTGAGAGAAGCATATACAAGATTCAGAGAGAACAAAAAGAAATATTGGCAAGCACACCCAAATATTCCTGAGGCCCAGGTGCATCCTGAAACTCTCTGTGTCAATAAATGCTCCTTTCTGATTAACTTACTGCTATGGTCTGCATGTGTCTCCCCAAACTCATATGTTGAACCCTTACCTTCGGTGGTGACGGAATTAGAAGGTGGGAGGTAATTAGATCATGAGCGTGGAGCCCTCATAAAAGGAATTGGTGCTCCAGAGAGATCCTTTGCCCTTTCCAGCATATGAGGACACAGAGAAAAATGGGTCTTCACCTGCCACCATAACAAGTCTGCTGACACCTAGATGTTGGTCTCCACAGCTTCCAGAAAGGCGAGAAATACAAATTTCTGTGGCTGAGAAGCTATCCAATCTGTGGCATTTTGTTAGAGCAGCCTGAACTAAGACAGTTACTTTGAGTAGGATTCTGAAGTTTGCAACCACACTAATGCCCTGCCTTCCCCTTCCTGCTCGTCTAGCTGAGAGTACATCCAGTTCTATAGGCCACAGTGATGATCACTCATTTAGAATTTAGACAGAAGAGACCTTTGAAAGGAAAACATGGCTTGGAACTCACAAGTTTAATTTTGGTATTTACTTTGGTAATTATAGGCAAGAACACAGTCTTTGTTGGGGGGGGGGCATCCACCATGGTAACAGTCTATACCATAGTAGGATAAATTAGATGTCTTAATTTGTATTTTCCTAAAGACAGATCCTACACAAGGGTTTTGATGAGACAGATTATTTGGAAGATGGTCCCAGGATGCAGCTGTGAGGAACTAAGGGAAGGGGGAAGAGCTCATAAAGACTCAACTTTCTGAGGATCCTCTAAGATATGGTACAGAACACTGTCAAAATGGGCCAAGTGGAAGCTGAGGACACCGAGGAATTTATCCAGTAATTCCTGTCCTTCCCCTCTTGGTATAGAGTTGTCCCCAGAACCACTGCACAATTTGTACCTATATAAAACTGAGCATTTTTTGCAGTGCCAGAGAGAGCCCTTGGCTAAAGAGTACAGTTACACAGATATTTTGCAATGGGAAGATATCAGCTTGCTGGGAATGTATATGGTTTCATGTGACTCAGGCAAACCAAGAGGATATGGGCAGAATATCAATGACATTTATTGTATTTGATGCCCTCTCTCCCCTAATGACTCCTGGAACTGTTGAGGCCTCCAAGCAAATCTCTCATCTTTTTTCAAATTCAATTTCTCCAAACGTATCTTTCTCATTAACTCCGGAGAGCCACAGTTAACCTCTGTTTCCATGATTTTCTCTGGGTAGACATCATACCTGAATTACTGGAAAAGGGTTTTTCTTTATATCCAGGCTTTTCAGGAGGAAATATGGTTTTTAAAACTCAGACTGAGATTTCTACTTTCAGCCATAAGTATAAGTAGAATAAGTGGAACTCAACATAACTAGCTCCCACCATTAGCAACTACAAAACAGGTTAAAATATATTTTATATTTTTGGTCACTAGATGAAAAGAGTATAAAACAATATGGACTAAGGAAAACAAACAAATGAGGTGAGTCATAAGTCACCTCAGTTTCCAGCCTAAGGCAATTTCCAGGCTATGGCACAGAATCCCAAGCTGAGCAGGGAAATATTGCTGAGTTGAAGAGACAGCGTTCAGAAAGATGTAGATGGCTCGAATTTATGTGGCAGAGTATCAAGGAAGAGAGAGAGGTGCAGAGAAGTAGTTCTAAAAATAAATATAGGGGTTCTGTTGAATCTGTTGCTATATACTATGCTACACAGGTATAGGATGAAAATATTGATGTTGGGCAAAAGGGAAATTGGAGCTGTCATCTAAACAATTCCCAGAGACCACACAAAACTGTCAGATGTCTGAGTTCTAACCAGCTAGAGAAAGGTCATATTGAACATTTAGATATTCAGTGAAGAGCTTAGAAGATCACGTAGAGAGGTTAACCCAGTCCTTGAGCAAAGTGTATTCTAAATCCACCTGAATAAAGCTAAAACAAGCCTCAAAAGGATCAAGTTGATCTGTAAGCAATTTAAAGGCTTTCCAGTACAATGCCCAATGCTTTTTAAAGAAAAAGACTTAGCACTTCACAATGTAAAATCACAAAGTTCAGCATCCAATCAAACATGGCTAGACATGCAAAGAAACAGGAAGGTGTGATCCATAACCAGGAGGAAAAAGTCAGTCACTTGAAACAGAACCAGAAATGACAGAGGTGACAGATTTAGTGGGAAAGGACACTCAAAGAGTTAGAACTATGTTCAAGCATTTAAAGCATAGTGAGATGAGAAGTGAAAGATAAATAACCAAAGAGAACTTCTAGGGATGGAAAGTACACCATCTGAAATGGAACATTATAGCTACTGAAAAGGAACTCAATAGATAAGACAAAATAGGTTAGACACATTCAACATAAGGACTCTCTCTTCAGAAGATAGTACTGTAAAGAGTACTGGCAGTAAAATGGTACAGACGCCATGGAAAACTCTTTGGTTGCTCCTCATAAAGTTAAACATAGTTACCAGATGATCCAACAATTCTACTTCTCTACATATAACCAAAAGAAATGAAGCAGGAAGTCGAACAGCTACCTGTAGACCAATGCTCATGACAACACGATTCACATTTGACAAAAGGTAAAAACAACCCAGTGTGTATCAATAGATAATGAACACACAAAAGATAACATATGCAGACAATGGATTATTGCTCAGCCTTAAAAGGAAGGAAATTCTTACATATGCCTAAACACGTGGAATATAGTACCCAAAGATTCACGCAGAACAATGTAAGATGGATGAGAGAGATACTATTTGGATTCTCTACCCAAATCTGTGTCCTTGAATTGAAATGCAGTTGAACCTTAAAAACATTTTGCTAAGTGAAATAAGTCAGACACAAAATAACAAATATTATATCATTCCAATCACATGAACTATCTAGAATAGGTCTATGCATAGAAATAGAAAGTAAAATAGAGGAGACTAGGGGCTGTGGGGAGGGAGTAATGGGGAGTTATGATTTAATGGGTACAGAGTTTCTGTTTGGGATAATGAAAAGGTTTTGGAAATGAGCCCTCCCACTCTGTACCTGGCATCCGAAAAAGAAAGAAGCTTCCAGCAACTGCCATCCAGAGAGAAACGTCAAAGAGCATTGCAGCGACGGGGCGACTGCACCAGCCTCCAGTCCTGCTGCTCCCGCAAGCTTAAAGGAGCACCGAAGGCCGGGGACCTGGTGTCTCAAAGAGCTGCATAACCGACTGTCCGGCACCACCTCCCGATGCTGCTGCCTCTATTGCTGTCTGGTGCGGCGTCCGGTGCTGTCCATCCCGACCTTCAGACGGTGGCTGTGCTGCTGCGGTGTCTTCTCAGCGGCCCCGCCTGTGAGCGCCCCCAGATGTGGTGCATCGGATCCTGGCCCACCACCGCTGCACCAAGAGCTCCAGGCCCTCCCTGGCTGGATGGTGCCAACTTGGGTGGGCGGCCTTTTGTTTGGGATTTCTGGACACTGTGGACACTAACTGGCATGAGACAGCTGGCCTTAGGAATTCTGTTTTCCCTGTTTGTTAAATAAACCCCACTGTTGTTGTTCCCCGGGCCTGAATGGTCTTACAGCTGTGCACGAGGGAGAAAACACAGACAGGTCCTGTCCCGTCTTAGGCACTGTCCTTGGATGGTGACAGCACCCCGATAGCCCTGTTTCACTTTGAAATTCCCCATTTCCTTCCCCTGGTGGAATACACCTTGAGATTGCCCCTTGTTTGTGGACCCAGATCATGATTTCTGTTCTAGAATGAGCGTTTTCTTCGATTAAATCACAAAGTGATTGTTTCTCAGTTGATTCTTCTCACATCAACTTGGCTAAAGCAAGTCATAGACCGAATCTCCCTTCAAATGGACATGGACATATAAGGCTCTTCCAGAAAGGGGAAGTGAATATTTTTAATAACTACATAATCTGCGACAGGTATGATAACTCGTTATTAGAAAGACAGCAATTCCTCCAAAATGAAATGATTACTTTGATGTCATTCATAAAAATTCCCAGCATGCTTTTTGTTATTGTTGGGATTGAGGTGACTAGAAATTGACTGATTGATTCAGCTTTTGTTTTCTCACATCTGTTCTATATTTTACAGAACTTGCAAAGCTGATTTTAAGATTCTTATGAGAGCTCATAGTACCAAAGCTTGCTGAAGCCATTTTAAGCAGACAATCAAGAAGGGGAGATTTCCTTTATGAAATATCACTTCTCATCATAAAGCTATATAAACAACAAGATTGTGACATTGGGACAGAATAAACTCAGCAATTCCACTTCTAGGAATACAGTGTAAAGATATTATTACACGGATGGTTACAGAGATGCTAAAAAGTTTCTGTGAGTTGAATTGCCCTGTTTGTAATAGCATAAAATTGGAATAACCCATATGTGCATCAATAGCTGAATGAATAATCTGTAGTACATCAAAAAGCAAAATACTGTGCTAACTGTTTAAATGACCCAGAGCTACCTATATCAATACATAAAAATCTTAAAAAATACAATCTTAATAGGAAAAGGAAGTTGCAAGACCTGTGCTTCATAATAATAAAGTTTGAAAAATGCAAAATGAAAAAAGCATGTATTACATACATATAATACTTACATTATTTATATCTACATATGCAGAGTTATAATTCTATTTATTAAATATGTAAGTCTGGCAAATATAACATTTTGACAAATCCAGGATGGGGTGAACTGGAGGAGGGAGAATAGGTTGGAGAGATCGATACAGAAGGCTTCATCTACAATATATCTGAGGTGTGTCAAGGTTGTGAGGTTGTTTTTTTTTTTCTGTTTCAGTCTTTACCATTCTTAATATTTATCTATGAATCTTTGGATCCCTAGAAGCCACAACTGACAGAGGGCAGCCAAGGCTGGTTCTCCATAAGCCAGCAGTCCTAAGAGAGCTGTATTTGGGGCTTCCCTGGTGGTGCAGGGAGGTAAGTCTCAGCACTATGAAACTATAGGCAGCAACTGCATCATGAGTTTGATTCCCTCGGGGCCAGAGAGCTAACCATATGGTGTAGCAGACCTCTCCTGTCTCGCCTGCCACTCCCCTCAGCAGTGTACTTCAGTCAATCCGCCTGTTCTGCTCCCCACTCTGTCTCTGGTGAACCCTCTCACCACACCCCCCTACTTCTGGCCTACACCCCAGCTCTTGTATGCATAAATAAATAATTTTTTTTTAAAAAGAGAGAGCTGTATATGCTTAAATGTAAAATTTCTCAACACAATACCTACAATTACAAATCGCATTTTGCAAAGTCTTAAGAATATGACAACTCCTGCGAAAATATCGTCTCTACCACTGAGGCCAGTATATAGTTTATCATCCGTATTTTGAGCCCTGTAGGAAGGTACAGTTCTCCTTTACTTCAACTGGTGACTTAACTTGTCTCCTTGGACAGAGAGATTAAAAAACTGAGAAAAGTACTCCAGAGGAAGAGATTTTTAATTCCACAGGCAATTTCCTGTTTCTTGAAATCGCCCTGAGTGCGAGAAGAGAGATGCTTCCCCTTTCATGTCTGACAACAGACCAGTGAGAATTACAAACATGTCATAGGTTTGGGTGAATGAAAGCCTCACCCTTCCTGTTTCTGGTTTGACAAGTACTGTCGGGATGCAACAAAACAAAACAAAATCTTAATCAGGTTCGTGTGGTGTCACACGAAGTGAGATACAGAAGAGGTCGCCTCGGAGGATCTTATTAAAGTTAACCTCTGTTAATAAGGCATTGGCACGGGAGGTTTGACGGAGGGTAAATGAAGCATGTGCACTATGGAGGAGTAGAAATGAAACCCCAAAGTTATATGGACATGTAAATGTCTGACAAATTAATTTTAAAATGTTCACCCTTATTACAAGCTTCTTACGGTCTAAGAAGTCATTTAAGTAAGTAAAAGAGTAAGTTTTAAAATGTTTTAAATGAAGAAAGTACATATTAATAAAAAATAACAGAAGTAAAGTGTGTCCTTGTTATATTATGTGACTGCCCTAGGTTAAGCCTCTGTAATGAACATAGCGTAGAGGATTAATGAACCCATATTTTGAATCTGATGAATGAGATTGAAGAAGCATGCTAGATTTCAGTTGACACCCAGAGAGTCTCCTTGACTCCGTTTTTATAAACCGAGAATAACTGCCTATAATTTTTTAAAGCCCTCTTAAATTGTGTTCCTGGTAAGGCTGCTTCATATAACAGCAAATTATTTTTATGGACAAGCCTCTAATTCACCCTAAATTATAGACCTATAGGCTGTTCACTCAATTTAAATTCAATATCCATTCTTACTTGACAAACTTTATATATGAGATTGTTCAGACAATATTTTACATGGGCATGAATGGTTACTAATATACTGATTAAACTTTTCTTGTGATATCTGTTAAGAACATCAGGTCATTTGAAAATTTAATTTAATTGGCTGTGATCTCAATATGGACCCCCGATGACACACACTTATTTAGGGCCCCTGCCTCAGCACTCAGTGAAGGTTAAGATCTGTCCAGGTCCTCCCTAGTGGTGCCAGGGGTTAAGTCTCAGCACTATGAAGCTGTCGGCAGCCATTGCAGCACCAGTTCGACCCCAGCCAGGGAGCTTCCTACATGGCGTGGCAGACCTCTCCTGCCTCGCCCGCTGCTCCCCTCAGCAGTATATTTCAGTAGATCCACCTGTTCTGCTCCCCACTCTGTCTTTGGTGAATCCTCTTACTACTCCACACCTCTGGTCTACACCCCAGTTCTTATATGTATAAATAAATAAAAAAATCTAAAAAATAAAAAGAAAGATCTGTCGAGATGGCCTCCGGATAGACAAGACAATGATTTTAAGTGGTATGTAGGGCTACATCCGACAGTTCCTTCCCTCGGTTTGTGTCTTGATCATTTGCAAACCCCTTCCAGCTAACCTAGAATTAAACCCTTTCTTTAACTCCCATTGTAGACTAGGTATAGCTACCATTATGCTTCTTTATTGACGTGAGCTTACAGCAATATTGATAAATTAGTTCTGCTGTCTAATTATAATCAGAAATACTTTTTAAAATCAATTATCCTAAAACACAATTATTTGGAACAAATGATCTTGCATTACAATTAAGATTGGTTTTGACAGCAACTCAAAAAATATTCACTTAAACCAGATTGGAGTTTATTTTTTTCTCATATAGGTGAAGTTCTAAGCAATCCTAAACTAGTGGGGAGGCTCCACAATTACCAGGAATCTAGATTCTGCCTAACTTGGTTGACCGTCCTTAAAACATGGCTGCCATTTCTTGATCCAAGATGGCTGTGTGAGCTTCAGTCGTCACATCCACATTGCAGCCACCAGAAGTAAAGATGTTTACTCAGCCCTTAGTAATGATCCTTATGCTTATAGCCACTGACCAGAACATAGTCAAAATTTCTCCTAACTGCAACAGAGACTCAGATGTGCATGTGTCCTACTAATATTTGTAGCTTCTTTTGGTGAAGAAGAGTAGAATGGATACAAACATACACGCTACACACACACACACACACACACACACACACACGGGGCAGAGGGAAAGAGAAAGAGAGAGAGAGAGTCATGTACACCTTCTTCCTAAGAAAAATAAACCCAAAGTCCTACCTAGTTGTTGTATCCATACCATAGTACAGGGGACTAAGCCTGGAGATGTAGCTCTTTTTTTTTTTTTTTTTATTTTTACATACAAGCTGGGGTACAGGCCAGAGGCGTGGGGCGGCGAGAGGGTTCACCAGAGCCAGAGCAGGGAGCAGAACAGGCAGATCAGAAATACACTGCTGAGGGGAGCAGCGGGCGAGGCAGGAGAGGTCTGCCGCGCCATGTGGGATTCTCCCTGGCTGGGCGTCGAACTCACGTCACCGCTGCCGACAGCTCCACAGCGCAGCGCTTAACCACTGCGCCACCGGGGAGGCCCTGGAGATGTAGCTCTTAAAGGCTCAGGCCATTAAAACTAAAAGAACTAAGTTTTCAAAACTGCTTCCTTCTGATGAGGAGTCTTAGACTCAGTGACTATAGCAATTATTAAATAGTAACAGGGTTTTCTACTCCAAGCTTGAGGTTTCTTTGACAACGCAATTACATAGAAAATGTACTAATCTTTTAATTTTGTTTGTTTCTGGTCTGTTCCATATATAACCCAAACCAAGTCACAACCAGAACACTGGACAGAGTCTTTAAATATCTAAACTCTGGACTTTTACTTGCCAGACTTAAGCTCTGTCCACACTCTACTTCTCCTCAACGTAGAGAACAAAGTTCAATTTCTCTTCATCCTCTTTACAGCTGGTCCATCATCCAGGACCCACATATGACCCTAGGTGTGAGCTGTGATGACTGGCATGGAGTTATGACTTAAGCGCCCAGGAAGTTGATTCCTGCCTTTCGGGGCCTGCTAGGGTTTGATTGTGGGTTTGCCATTTTTGCCTTAGGGCAGATTGCTGCTGGGCCCAACGGCAGTAGCACCACCTCTTGTTTGCCACAGCAGGCAAACTCAAACAATGGCCCCTGCATCGTCACTAGGAATATGAATGCCTTCTATACTAACCAAGAAACCCAGAGACTTTTCCCCCACTGTTCCTTTTTATTTTTTTTTTTAAAGATTTATTTTTTATTTATACATACAAGCTAGGGCACAGGCCAGAGGTGCGGGGTGGCGAGAGGGATCACCAGAGACAGAGCGGGTAGCAGAACAGGCAGATCAGAAATACACTGCTGAGGGGAGCAGCGGGCGAGGCAGGAGAGGTCTGCCACACCATGTGGGATTCTCCCCGGCCGGGCGTCGAACGCGCGTCGCCGCTGCCAACAGCTCCACAGCGCAGCGCTTAACCACTGCGCCACCGGGGAGGCCCCCCCCCACTGTTCCTTTTTAAAGACAGGTACAACCTGAGACAAAAGCAGGTAAAAATTATAAACACAACCATTTAACTATAACCAGCATCTGCTATTTTAAGATACTTAAACAAGGTGCCCAATATGCATGATCTACGACCCTTACACTATTCAGTGTCCATGGCTGACCCTAGTCTCCAAGGCTAAGCCGTGTCATATTGGCAAACTGAATAGAACAAAATCTAACACCTTCCATGACGCAGACTCAGATCCACTCCCGTCCCCTTGCTCCCACTATCTTATGCCTTGAACTCCAAACTTGTGTGACCTTGACCTTGGCTACCATCCATTTTCAGCAATATCTCTGGGTTTCTTCTCCTTTTGTCCACCCCTTAGATTTGCTGCCCATGTTCGCTTGGTTTCCCTTCTAGGCCTCCACCCCTCAGATTCAATGATTTAGGCTTTGGTCCATTTCCCGACCCACATCCTGGTACCTGCTCTGCTCCTAGTGAGGAATGTAGGAGACACCCACTTTCACCTCATGTCTCCCCAGGGTTCATCCCTGCCTGGTCTCCATTAGTTAGGAAGCAAGAAAAAATAAATTAATGAGGCAAGATAGATGTTATTTCCCCAATTTTATCGATGAAGAAACTGAATTCCAGAGAATGAAAGTAATTGCTCAAAAGTTAATATATTGCATAGCTAGGTGTTTTAGCTATTTATTAAGACACATTATTTAAAACTTGGGAAATAAGGTGGAGAGGAGGACATCCGGTTATATTGTCCTTTTGATGCCATTTAGGATATTGACAGGGCCCCCAAAGGATAAATTAATTATTTAGGGAATATACCTATGCATGATTTTGCCATTTTCTATTAAATAAGGGCTCAGACTCTGAGGTTATATGATAATTTTCCTGTTCAGTAGAAAGTATACCTCAAAGTTACCCTTTCATTGCCCTTTGGACATTAACCAATTTTGTCTCTAACTTAGTTCATTTATTAAATTACTTCAAACTGTCTTTCCTGCTGGACTATAAACATGACTGTCCTCAAAATGTTCTTTGAACCAGCATCACCATCTTCTTGGCGCCCTCATTAATGAACTGAATAAAATCTCTCACACACGTCCTTTCTACATTTGTATGAGACTCATGTTTTCAACTTTTGAAAATCTCTCTGACACGAAGATGTTTGACTTGAGAGTCGTTGGCCTTTCCCTGTCTTGGATGACCTTTCGAGATGGGCAGGCGGTTACAGACTGGAGCAAGGAAAGGGCTGGAGTGCCCTGAAGCCAATCTTCTGGCACATGAAGGGAATTATCTTCTGCTACTTATCTCTCCCAGTGTTGAATAGCCCCCATCTTGGACCATGTGTTTGAGAAGAACTTTCCTCTTACAGAGACTTCTGAGGAAAGAAATAACTCAGGCACATTGACCATGAGATCTGCCTAAAAATTGTTTCTGACATCTTTGTAACCTCGAAACAGAACCAAAATGCTTTTTTTTAAGGTTTTTTTTTAAACTTTATTTATTTATGCATACAAGCTGGGGTACATGCCAGAGGCATGGGGTGGCGAGAGGATTCACCAGAGATAGAGTGGGGAGCAGAACAGGCAGATGGTTCTGCTGAGGGGAGCAGCAGGCGAGGCAGGAGAAGTCTGCCGTGCCATGTGGGAATCTCCCCGGCTGGACATCGAACTCACATCTCCGCTGCCGACAGCTCCATAGTGCAGCGCTTAACCGCTGAACCACCAGGGAGGCCCAGAACCAAAATGCTTGATGCAGAGGCTTGAATTCCTCTTGGAAGTCTCTTTTGCTTTGGGAAGCTTTGTGGCTACATTAAAATTAATCCAGGAGCCTCTCCCAGGATGGACTGTGAAGAAGTAATCTACTCTGTAGCATGCAACGACAACAACAACAAAAGTCTTCATTGTGGACAGGATGATATGCTGAGAGTTTATGCAGCTTTGCATCAGGGTAACTATTGTTATCTGGCAAGAAGCTGGAGTCCCTTTCACTCCTGACATGGAAATGCTAGACAAGTTGTGAAAATACATTTCTGAAAAGTAGTTGAGCACAAAAGCAAATCCCCAGGCATTGAACAAAGGACGGTAGTATCGAGCCATAGGAAGAACGGCAGTCAGGCAGCTTTGGGAGCAGTGGCCTGGAGACACAAGCAGGGAGACCCGCTATTGTCACAAGAAGGGAGCTGGAATCTAAGCTGAAGGAGGAAGTCAAATCAGGAAACCCCAACGAGGCTCTCCCCAAGTACAGGTGAGCACCAGGAAGGGGGTCTCCCTGTCCTCAGTCAGAGAAAGTGGTGAAATGTCCATAAGCACAGAACACACGTTGGGCCTCTGGAAGACACTGAACCCCGACAGTGGTCTCTGCCTGGGGGTGGGTACAAGTTTGCACTACCTTAGAGAATGAGTGTCCTCTGCTCAGAAATTTACATAAAATTGATCTTTAATCCATGAATTTTGCAAAAACCAGAGCAGAGGCCAATGTTAAGCCATCCAATTGAGACACCATCCTCAACCCAGGGCATACAGAGGACTCTAGTGAAAAACAATTTTCCCTGAAAATGAGCTCACACAAAAAAGAATTCTGAAGCATAGGACGGAGAACACTCTTTGGCCCAAGTTTTCACCTGGCCTGATGTTATTAACTTGAGAATCCCTTGCAAGGAGCCACAGAGAATGAACGGTGTAGGGGAACCATCAGCTAGCTCCCTTTCCCTTATTCTTAATAAGCCCATTTTTAAAAAGGAACATTTGCCTCTTAGCAAAGGTGCCCTCGGTGTGGGGACCTCTAGAAGCAAACTCTCAGACAAAGATTCAAAGGCAAGTTGTTTACTGGAGTTGAACACAAATCACTTGGTCGGGAAGGCAAAGGAGATGAGATGCATTATTAAACCAAATACTTTGCTGGGCAACTGAAACAGATCCACAGATCTCAGAATTATCCTACCCAAGAGGGAAAGAGCTTGAGTATTAATAATGAGATATAAATTATGAAGAGGGATAATAATTCTAATGACAGTTATGGCTGAGGGTTGTTCTCAGTTGATGCCTTGGTACTTCTGCACAAGCAGAGTAGTTCTGGGATTTAAAAAGCGGGGAGGGGCCTCCCTGGTGGCGCAAGGAGTTAAGTCTCAGCGCTATGAAGCTATCCACAGCCACTGCAGCACGAGTTCAATCCCCGGCCAGGGAGGTTCCCACATGGCACAGCAGACCTCTCCTGCCTCGCCCGCTGCTCCCCTCAGCAGTGTATTTCAGTAGATACACCTGTTCTGCTCCCCACTCTGTCTCTGGTGAATCCTCTCACCAACCCACACCTCTGGCCTATACCCCAGCTTGTATGCATAAATAAATAAATCTTTTTTTTAAAAAAGAACAAAACCTTAAAACACAGAGCTGCAACATTGCTTTGTTGTCTATAAATCATCTTAAATTCTTTTTGGAGTATCCATTCCCACAAGACAGATAGCGCAATCCTTATTGGGGCAGCCCCCTTCTCATTGTTCCACCTGAATCCTGGAGTCTTACAGAAGAAAGGGGAAATGTCCTTGGCTAGTAAGGAATTTAGCCTGCCGAGGATTACTCTGGCCTTTGTCCTGGCGCTTGGAGGTAGCTTCTAAATCCTGGAAATCCCTCTGCAATAAGACTGTCTTTGTTATTCATCATGAGCTCTTTGATCCATACCTGAGAGTTTACAACTGAAATGACGCAGAGTGGGATCAGCTATGTCAAATAATCTTTCTGGTGTGGACTGGCCACACTAAAAAGACTAACCATGTGATGGGGCAGGAGGGGGTTGGTGAGGAGGTGTAGGCTGAAGGTTGAATTCCATCACAATTTAATCAATCATACCTGCCTAATGAACCTTCAATAAAAACTGAACATCAAAATTTGAGCGCGCTTCCCAGGTTGCCAACATGCATGGAATGTTGCTGACAATACTCTCTGTCCATTGTTACACATTGATATCAGGAGGGTAATGTGTCCCTAGAACAATGCAAGCTTTGAGTTTGGAACCCTCCAGACTGCCCTACGCATCTTTGGCTTTTAATGTAGCTTTTTCCCACATAAATGTAACTGTGAACATAATAGATTTCAATGAATTCTGTGAATCTTTGTAGGGAATTATCTAAACTGAAGGTGGTTTTGAGAAACCCCCATTTGTGTGCTGTTGGTGGGAATGTAAATTGATGCTACTTTGGAAAACACTATGGAGGCTCCTCAAAAATTAAGAATAAAACCCCCATGTGATCCATCAATCCCACCTCTAGGTATATATGCAAAGGAAATGACATCACTATCTGCAATGGTATCTGCGCTCTCATGTTCATTCCAGCATTATTCTCAGTGGTCAAAATATGGATATGGAAACAACCTGAAAGTCTAGCTACAGACAAATGAATAAGGTAAACAGACATATTATTACAAGAGGCAGTTGGTGTCAGGGAGGATGTGGAGAAAGAGGAACCCTTGTAAAGTAGGAATGTAAATTGGTGCAGTCACTATGGAAAACAGCATGGAGGTCCCTCAAATAATTAAAAATAGAACTCCCATGTGATCCAAGAGAAACAAAATCATTATGCCAAAGAGATATTTGCACCCTCATGTCCAATGTAGAATTCTTTACGACAGCCAAGACATGAAAGCAAGCTAAGTGATGAGGAGATGAAAAGTTGTGGTATACCACATTTTATTTATAGATATAAAACTATATATGTATTTCTAAAAATAGATATAAATATAATATAATTGCATATAAATATATAAATATAATTGTGCATATAAATGTAATTGTCACATAATGTCAGGGATATGTTCTGAGAGATCTTGCTGTTATTTGAATATGCTAAATGTAATTACACAAACCTCCAAACCTAGATGGTACTACACACCTAGGCTATATTGCAAAGCCTATTGGCATCACAGTCAAAGATGCTGTCTGAGTTGACTGAAATGTTATTAAGGGACACATGACTGTATGCAGTGAAATATCATGCAGCTATAAAGAAGAAGGTAATCATGCTATTTGCAATGACATGGATGAAATTTGAGTGCATAATGCTAAGTGAAATAATTCTGATAAAGACTAATACAATATGGGGGCCTCCCTTGTGGCACTATGGGTTAAGCGCAGCACTATGAAGCTATCCAGAGCCACTGCAGCACGAGTTCGATACCCAGCCAGGGAGATTCCCACATGGCACAGCAGACCTCTCCTACTTCGCCCACTGCTCCCCTCAGCACTGTATTTCCGTCAATCTGCCTGTTCTGCTCCCCACTCTGTCTCTGGTGAATCCTCTCACCGCCCCCCACCTCTGGCCTACATCCCAGTTCTTGCATGCATAAATAAATCTTGAAAAAAAATTTTTTAATGTATGATCTTCCAGTTATAAGATAAACAAGTACTATATATATATATGTGTGTGTCCAACATGACTATAACTGAAGCTACTGTATGACGTATTTGAAAGTTTCTACGAAAATAAATGCTAAAAGTTCTCATCACAAAGAAAAACAATTTTTCTTTTACTGCAGGAGGAGATAGATGGTCAGTAAACTTACTGTGGCAATCATTTTGTAATATGTGCGTGTCAAGTCATGTTGCACACCTTGCTACATGCAGTGCTATCTGTCAAATTTATCTCAATAAAACTGAAAAAGAAAAGACACCTCTTTCCAGTAGGTGTAAAAATTTTGAAGCAGGGACCTCCCTTGTGGCGCAACAGGTGAAGTCTCAGCACTGTGAAGCTGTCGGCAGCCACTGCAGCAAGAACTGCGGCCAGGGAGCTTCCCCCATGGCACTGCAGACCTCTCCTGCCTCACCCGCTGCTCTACTCAGTGGTGTATTTAAGTCAATCTGCCTGTTCTGCTCCCCACTCTGTCTCTGGTGAATCCTCTCATCACCCCACGCCTCTGGCCTACAACCCAGTTCTTGTATGCATAAATAAATAAATCTTTAAAAAAAAATTTTTTTGAAGCAGACTGGTGTCGGGGTATCGTTTAATAAGGTTAGAAAAACTAGGCCCTACTCCTTGCCCAGCAGGCTGGTTTGGGAGGCTTGACACGTGTGTGTGTGTGTGTGTGTGTGTGTGTGTGTGTGTGTGTGTGTGTTGCCATGGGAACTGTGCCATAAAATTGACCACTATGAACAGAAACACCAGCCCAGCTCCGGAAATGCAGAAGCAGGGCCAGGACACATTCTGTGGCAAAGGCCAGCACTGGAGACCCGACACCCCAGCAGATAACTGGTGCGAACTGGTGCCCCGAGTTAAAAAGCCATCGGAAACAGTATGAAAGGGAGCCTTGAATCCTCCTTTGCTGGCAGACATACACCTCCTGCCTGGCCCCCTGCTCCTTTGTGGGATATTTCAATAAATCCACCTCTTCTTCTTTCCACTCTGTCTGGTGAATTCTTTCATCCCCACGCTACCGGCCTCACCCCGTTATTAGACCACTACAATAGGTACAAATTTGCAGTTATAAAATAAGTAAGTACTGGGGATGTGAAAAAAAGAAAATCAAAGCAAATAAAACCCCTGGTAACTCTAGGTTCCAGATCCACTGGAATATAATTTTGAAATAGAAAAGAATCCACTGAAACCTGAATACATTTGCTCTTGTTCTCTTAATATACTTTCTCCCCACTACAGCTGAGCTGTAGGAGGACTGTAACGTTAGCCTCAACATTTGACTAACCATGAACTTCATCTTCACAGATTGTTCTATTGTCAAACACTGATTTTACCTGGAGGTACAGCAATCCTCTTCCTTTGTGTCCTATGTGGGCCACAGAATTTGCATAGGTGAGACCTCCTATGACTAGCATAGATGTTCACTTTGCATCACCATTGAGTACCGCTGCCAACAGTCTTAAGTTCTGCTAAATCCTTGGCCCCTGTCTCTCCTTACCATCAAAATATTCACAGTACTCTGTTCATAACAGTACCAAACTGGGAGCAACCCAAAAGTCCACCAAAAGTAGAATGGATCACGATATGGTCATACACAGCAATAAGAACTAAAAAGCTAAAAGAAGAACTAAAAATCTAAATGATGCACAACATGGATGAATTTCACAAACTTCATGTTTAATGAAGAAAACTAGAAATAATAGTAGACCATACGGTTGCATTACACTCATTTCAAAACCACGTAAAACTCATCTAAATTGTTTTACCTAAAGATAATGGGGGAAGAGGATAAGAATATGCCACCCCAAAATATGCCTCTTTGGCATAAGGATGATTTCAAAGTGGCATATTTCTAAGAGAAAGCAGGTATGGTAGGGTCTCCCTGCAGGTGCAATGGGTAAAGTCGCAGCACTATGAAGCTATCCGGAGCCACAGCAGCACGAGTCCAATACCCGCCCAGGGAGCTTCTCACATGGTGCAGCAGACCTCTCCTGTCTCACCTGCTGCTCCCCTCAGCAGTATATTTCAGTCAATCTACCTGTTCTGCTCCCCACTCTGTCTCTGGTGAATCCTCTCACCCCCCACCCCCCCCACCCCTGCCACAGACCTCTGGCCTACCCCTCAGCTCTTTCATGCATAAATAAACAAATCTTTTTAAAAAAAAACAAAACAAAACAAAAGGAAGTTTACAAAAATATGATATCCCTCTCTCCTTTTGCTCTTAGAGACACCTCTCTTCAGTGAATTCAGGGTTTAGGAAAAATTCCAGATGGACATTGTCTTATACATGAATTCTGCCTCAGATGACCAGCTTGTCCCAGTGTGCCTGGAACTTTCCTAATTTTAGTACTGAAAGTTCCACATTCCATGAACTCTCTCTCCCCAAGTCCTGAGTGAATGGGATGATTGGTCACCTGATTTCTGCCTACAAATATAAAAATTTGGGAAGAAACACAAGAAGAATTGGCTAACTTTCTGGAATGGGGAGGAAGAACATTCATTAAGATCTCAATAAATTATCCTGCCACAGTAATTAATGTTTACTCATCACCACAATCAACTAAAGTTTTCTCTGTTTAGGAAGTCAAAGACACATTATACAACTTTGAAAATTCAAAATCAAAAAAAGAAAAATCAAAATCCACATTAACCTAAAAGTTCAAGCCATGCACACATTCTCATGTGCATACACACACACACACACACACACACACACACACACACACACACACACACACACAGAGAGAGAGAATCATCTGAACCTAGATCCAGAGGGAGATATTCAGTTGGAAAGTTTACTTTTAAAAAGGTCAAGTTATTCTCCCTCAAGTTCCTTTAGACAAGTGATTTTAGAGATAGAGGCCCCTTGAGATCTAAAGGAAATGCTATTATAATACAAATAAACCTTCATGCAACCCAGCTGTGACATTTGATACCAGGGAGAATATGGCTGAAAATACACAGCACCACTCTGGCTTTCCTCAAATGAAAGGGGAATTGTCAGAGGCAACTATAGCTTGCAAGGACACAAACCAAAACATGTGAATTTCCATTTATAGTTCGAAGGATAAAGCTTCTGGGAGCTGGTGGCAAGGGTGGGCTGCAGAGTAGCTACCAAACAATAATATTGAGTTTGATTTCAGCAAAAAAATTGAAAATGGAAAACCAGAGACAAGGGGGAGAAAGAAGACCCAGTTTAAATGAACTTCTCAGTCAACGAGTGCCTTAAACAAAGTGCTGTTCCTTTCACGTCTTCTACTGCACAGTGATTAAATGTATTCCTACACAGCTCTGATTAAAGACATTTTGTGGCACCCATTTCTCCAATTGTAGTTCTACAGCATTTAATGTTTTCTCTGAAATTGCTTTGGGGAGAGCAATCGCATGTCAGGGAAATGAAATTCAAAAGTGTTTCTCTACAAGGGCTGAGGGAAAGTCACACCTTCAATCCACAACTTAGAAAATATCAGGCTTTAGATTGCTTTCAGAAGCTCACAAAATAAAGTGACGAAGCCTGATGCTGATCGAGATAATCTTTAGACAGTCTATATACCTATTGAGTCTTTAAAGTTATCATTTTAAAATAAGTGTTCACCCATTTGCTTTAACAATATACTTGTCTACTCAAGTAAAGTATTTGAATAGCATGTTTTGTAAGCATTAACTTTTATAAAATATCTCCTTTTCAGAGGCAATACCTGAAACTTTTGCCTTCATAACTTTCGGACATTCTCGGTATATAAACCCTGCATGTGCACAGCTTAGTATTCGGCCGCAGACTCAACAGACCCTTATGCAGGTTTCCAGATCTTTTCCGTTTGGTGTCCTCTCCTCCAACACTTCGCCCTGAATACACATCTCCCTCCACAGGACAATCTTCTGAATTTTTGAGCAGTAGTGTGCCTCAGAAGAGTTTGCTTGACCCCTTAGCACTGTTTTCACACGTGACTCTGTAATTCTTTTCTTCAAATGGATCCTCTAGCAAAAGTCATAGCTGATTACAATTCCAGGGAGCATCATTCACATAAATTATTCCATGGGGGCCACTCAGTTAAGAATT
Organism: Scalopus aquaticus; assembly: GCA_004024925.1. Taxonomy (NCBI): domain Eukaryota; kingdom Metazoa; phylum Chordata; class Mammalia; order Eulipotyphla; family Talpidae; genus Scalopus; species Scalopus aquaticus. The sequence continues at coordinate 51,168 of PVIJ01012005.1, forward strand.
ATGTGGTGTCCAGAATCTGTTTCATCCTCCATTTCTATTTCTGTTCAACTGAGGTAAGGATTGGTTACTTGTTTACATTGTCCCTAAAGTCATGATCTCCAGGCTTACCTCAGGAAAAATTTTTGATCACACTGTCTAACTGTGCTATATATATACCAAAATATGTATGTGTGTATATATAGTCCTATATATATACATATATATACCAAAACATATATGTGTGTATATATGCATGTACCTCTATTTATAAAATATATATACATATGTCACCACATGCACACACACACCACACAATAAAGAACTTTTACAAATTTGAGATACCAACTACATATGAATAGAACTAAGAATCTTTGAGATCTGATTGGATGAAAAAGTAAAATCCAAATGTGTTCCATATCAGAAATCCACTTTGAATTTAAAGACGCAAATAGGTTAAAAGTAAAAGCATGGGAAATATATAATGCCATGATAACACTAGTCAAAATAAAGCCTGACTGGTTACATTAATATCATGGTAGAAGATAAACACATGCAATTTGCCGCAACATGGATGGAATTAGAGGGAATCATACTCAGTGAAATAAGCCAAAAAGAAAAAGAAAAATATCGAATGGTTTCACTTATAACAGGACTATAGGGAGGCGGGGTGGGAGAGAGACACTCAGCGGTGGGGGAGGGGGGAGGGGAGGATAAGGGCACAAAATGGAAGAGAGGA